>CM064497.1:24585399-24742899 GCA_032716605.1 Paralithodes platypus | reverse complement strand
CCATTCACGGCCCGAACCCAACTTCATCTCTGAAGCTGCCTTGCCCTGCGCTTCACAGTCTCGCTCCCCAGGCTCGGACCCTCACTCTCAGAACGCCACCTATTGAGCAATTAACTCACTAGGCATTGCCCCCCTGTAGCCTATTTTGAATATGGGAATATTCATACAGTGTTATTTAATCAGGGAACAATGAGGGTATTTTGTTTTGGCATTTCGGTGTGCTGTGGTAATGCACTGAAACTAGGTACAGCACAAATTCCATCCCAATAATATCTTCCCATTGACATATTGGGATTCGAACCCGGGTCCATTGGATTACCAGTCCAGTGGCAAGACCACTCTGCCACACCTCCCCTATATTTATATATATATATATTTATACAGTATATATATATTTTTTTTTCTATGTGATTGAGGGAGGCAAAAGGCATAACTGCCTATAGTGAGTGCCTCCCTCATAGTTGAAAGAGTGACAGGGCCAAAATCAAGGGACGTTCGAGCCAAAATGCCTGGACACACAGAGTTTGAAGGAATTTAAGTCATAGGAAGACGGAAAGACTAATTCTGGGAGAGAGTTCCAGAGCTCAGCTGTTGAGTAGAAGAAAGTTTGAGAGTAACGTTTCACTCTTGGGTTGGAGAGTTGCACAGATATAGGGGTGGGATTAAGTTGCAAGACGGGTACCACGTACCCTACGTAAAGGAGGTGGTATGCACTGGGATAGCTCTGGGGAACACTGATTATTATAGTAGCGATAGAATAGCGAGAGAGATGCAACATTATATATATATATATATATATATAATTATTTTCTTTAACCCTCCTGGCCCGGGCAGGCTCTCCAAAGGACGGAGCTCGTATCCGGGCGATCTGGCCGAATATCAACAAAAGTAAACTAAGGTTAATCTCGCTTAATATATTACCTACATTAATCAAACATATATAGAAATGGGCGCCTTATCTTGCTGCGTAGAATGGCGTTGAGTAGAGCTCTCTAGCTCAAATGGTTCCGGAGTGATGGTGATGGAAGTGGAGGTAACTTTTGCCGCATATTTACCTCGGCGCGTCCGAACACTCAACCGCGGCCCCGGCTACGACGCCCAGTTTCACTCGTCGCTCCACCCGCAATTATGCCGGGAAGCGATTTGATAGTGTTTTATTGGTTATTCTGTCATTTATTATAGTTATTATGTTATTTTCACTCAATAAAGTTATTTACATGAACTTATTTGTGTCTCTGTCACTTATTACTTCGTTTTATTATTATTATTATGATAATAGTGTCACTTTCACTGGACTTTGATAATTGGTAGTGTCATTTCCCCTTTTATGTATTGTTAGGTAAGCTAATAATATATATAGTGTCACTGTCACTTGTTCATATTGTTATGAAGGCACTTATTATTACTTGTGTGTGTCTCTTTCACTTATACTTAGTTTTATTATTATTATACTGTCACTTTGACTGGCCTAGGCTTATTGAGTGTCATTTTCACTTATTTATTGTTAGAAATATATATTTTAGTGTCAATTTCACTTATTCATATTGTTATTGAAGGCACTTATTATTACTTATATGTGTCCTTTTCACTTATACTTAGTTATATTATTATTCTTAGCCTACATTTGAGTGTCACTTTCACTGTTGTCACTTCCACTTCAAAAGTTTATTAGAGTATGGAAGTCGTTGAAGCAGGTGCCAGCACACAGTCCAACTTAACACTCGAGGCATTCCCAAGTGGTTTTTGTGGTTTTGCGGGGTCTTCTTGTTGTGTGGCTGCACACATGGCACCTCTTCTGGATTCTGGTGTTAATACCTGGTGCTTTGAAAGGAAGGGCGTTGAGCTGGTGCTTCCTGAAAAATTCAGCACAACCCGTTCTGTCCAGCTGGCCTGGTCCTTGTAGTGGCCTCCCTGGTGTACCCGCATGTTTAGCCAGGAGCTCAAGTATCACCTGCTTGTGGAACTTCCACAGGGACTTGTACTTCTTGGCTCCTGGAGTCCTCAGACGGTAGATGTTGTAGGCATTGAGGACCGACATATCTACCGTATGCAGGATAAACTTCATGTGCCACCTGCAAGCTGTTCGCAGGCAGTCGATGAAGCCCATCTGCATGTCGGACTTGTCAACGAGGCGCATGTTGAGGTTATAATCCAGGACAGCAGCTGGTTTCTGGACGGGGTTCTTGGTTCTTCGGTCCACCTTCCCTGTGGCGACCATCTCGGCCTTGTGGCATGTGGTGAGGAGGTTGACCTTGCGCTGGTCATGCCAGTGGATGGAGAGGATGGGGCCACTCTTCTTGTGGAAGATGTCCGCCTTCTTCGTCTTGGTTGGGTAGCCTGGCATGTCCTTCCTCTTGCCCTTGACTGTGCCGACAGTTCCGGTCTTGCGGTCATGGAGGTACTTGGTCAGGAGAGGCGACGTGTAGTAATTATCTGTGTAGAGGATGTGGTTTTTATTGAAGTGCCTCTCCATCATCTTCTTCAGTACAGCGCCACCAAAACCAATGAGGGGGTCAGTCTCAATTTCTCCAGCCTTGCCGCTGTAGACTATAAAGTCCAGCACATACCCCGTCAAACAGTCGCAGAGGACGAAGAGCTTGATGCCGAAGCGGTGTCTCTTGGACGGGATATACTGTCGGAAGTGCAGCCTACCACGGAACAGGACCAGAGACTCGTCGAGGCACATCTTCTGGAAAGGAATCAGGTAGGTGGTGAACTGATGACGTATCATGTCATACAGCTTCCTGATCTTCCATAATGAGTCGGGAAGGTGGACTGCCATGTTGTTTGTCAGGTGGAGATACGAGAGGATGTCGAAGTACCTGTCCCTGGACATGTACTTGCCAAATGCTGGAGTCGTTATGATGTCGCCAGTGATCCAGTAGTCTGCCAGAGTGTGCTTCCTGATATGTGTCATCAGCATTGTGAGTGCCAAGAACACATATAGTTCTGCCACAGTGACAGCTCTCCATGCCACCATCTTGGTACTGGTCTTCCTCCCAAGAAAGTTGGCACAGATCTCATGATGGTTGTTGGTCTCCTCGACGAGATATTCCATGACTTCATTGTCATAGAAGCCACAGAAAATTTCACTGGGGGTAGCAGCTGGGCCACAGGGAAATGTTGGTGACACCCCGGAACCCATCTGTACCTCGTCAAAGGCAGGACAATCTGGCTCAAAATCAGCCCCATCTGTCCACACAAACAGGTCGGATGCTGATGCTCGAGGACGTGCAGGTGCAGCAGGCCCACGCCCTGGACGCCCTGGCACACGCCCTTGGCCACGCGGATGCCCTGCACGCCCACGCCCACGCCCAGGGGCAGCGGCGTCGGCAGCCTGTCCACGACCTCGCCCTCTCGCTCGTCTTGTCGGGACTTCCTCTTCTTCCTGTTCCTGTTCCTCTTCCTCCTCAGGCGACGTCAGGTCATCTGGGGCAATGTTGGGGTCGTCAGCATCGTCTTTAGGAGACAATTCGGGTGAAGAAGTGACCGGGCGTCGGCGGTGTGGGGCGCGGGAGGCTGCGGGAACTTCAACAATGGGAGCCTCGGCCTCGGGAGTTGGGCTCCTTTTGCGGCGAGCCGAGGGCTTCTCCGCAGCAAATAATGCTCTGCGGTGTGTTGAGGGCTGTGGCACACTAGTAATACCACTTGAAGAGGCCCTTTGGTCATCCTGAAGGAGAGATGAAGCCGAGGGCTGTGGGTGACCCATGCGGCGTCCCGGGTCAAGGCGTTGGGACAATGGAATGCGGGTGGTTGCTAGACCAGGGTCGGCGTCATTATCACTGTCTTCAGCTTCCCTAGCCTTTTCTGCGGCTGCCCTGCGTGCTTTTTTAGCTGCACTTTTCACCAACGATTGTTTATAGAAATATTTGCCCACTTTCAAGGGCGTACGGGCAGGCAAAGGGGAAGGTCCTGGGCTAGGGCTAGGCCTAGGCTGACATAGCAAAGATGGCGAGGGGGTAGGCCTAGGTTCTAGCACACTTGGAAGCTCAATGGCACCTTCCTGAAACACTTCCACATCAGGGTCATCACTACTGTCTCCCCCCTCAAATAAATCGACATTATCGTCGTCTCCAAAGCCAACGAAATCGTCATCTTCGCTTGCACTTATAAATTTTTCCTTGTCCACCAAGCTTTCGCCACTGCTCTCTTCACTATCAAAAAGTTGTCGCTGTATAGCGCTATCACTCAACAAACGCTTAACTTTCTTTCGTTGAGCTTCCTTCTCGGTTGCAACAGGCGTTGAAGTTGCAAGCGGGGTAGCAGTGGGGCCCGCGGGAGGTTGCAGCGATTCGGACACATCGGAAAACATTTTTTCAGTATAACTCGCTATGGCGGCCACGTACGAACTGATAACACTAGAAGTTGAGGCTTGGTGGCGCTGCGGTCGCTCCTGCAATGCAAAATTTGGCCGCGCAAATTTTGAAGCACGCTTTCAAGCACAGGGATTTTAAAAGGACACCCGGGCACCTGCCCTTTTTTCGTGGTGTCCTTTTTAAAAGGACACCCGGGCTGGAAGGGTTAAGGCAGGCGAGGTTGAAGGAAATACATGTATCAGCATTAATTATTTTATTATTAAGGCTTTCAATAGAACGAACAGCAATTCTCAGGTGTTCTGGGAGATTGTGCAAAAGGTGAGCAAAATTCATGATGATCCGACACGTTTCGATAGACAACTATCATCTTCAGGGAATGGAAGGTAAGTGAATAGGATATAACATAACAGCTTATTTATACATTTTAGGTCGATCACAGTAAGGTTTATTGGGTGTCGGCTAGCATATGATTGGCTAGTTGGCGACCAATGAGGCACGCGCTTTTCCTGCCTCCTGGTTGGCTGGGAGGATTCGTAGATGCTAGATGTTGTCGTAGGGGGTCTGCTGGGCGAGGGGGGGGCCGGGCCCTTGTGAGGGGGGGCAGGCCAGTTGTATCTCGGGTTTCTGGTCCAGTTTGAAGCGTAGGGTTGAGGGGCGGCGTGCGTTGGTTAAATGAAGTAGTGGGGGGGACGGTAAGGGGGGGAAGGGGAGGGGAGGAGAGAGGCGGCAAGGGCAGAGTCGGGGTGGTAAGGGGAGTAATGTTATCAAAGACCACTATAAAGCCCCCCACCACCAAGCCCTTACTCGCTCTGACCTAGATAGAAACACCTCCGTAATTGATAAAGAGACAGAACCCAGAAGACTTGCTATACTTGAAGCCCTATATATTCAAACTCTTAATCCTTCCATAAATAATCAAACTCTCGACCTCCAAATACTCCCATCAGCTAAACGTTACTCTCAAACACCCCCTAACATTACTCCCCTTACCACCCTGACTCTGCCCTTGCCCCCTCTCTCCTCCCCACCCCTTCCCCCCCTTACCGTCCCCCCCACTACTTCATTTAACCAACGCACGCCGCCCCTCAACCCTACGCTTCAAACTGGACCAGAAACCCGAGATACAACTGGCCCGCCGCCCCTCACAAGGGCCCGGCCCCCCCTCGCCCAGCAGACCCCCTACGACAACATCTAGCATCTACGAACCCTCCCAGCCAACCAGGAGGCAGGAAAAGTGCGCGCCTCATTGGTCGCCAACTAGCCAATCATATTCTAGCCGACACCCAATAAACCTTACTGTGATCTACCTAAAATGTATAAATAAGCTGTTATGTTATATCCTATTCACTTACCTTCCATTCCCTGAAGATGATAGTTGTCTATCGAAACGCGTCGGATCATCATGAATTTTGCTCACCTTTTGCACAATCTCCCAGAACACCTGAGAATTGCTGTTCGTTCTATTGAAAGCCTTAATAATAAAATAATTAATGCTGATACATGTATTTCCTTCAACCTCGCCTGCCTTAAAGAAAATGTATTACCTGGCTACACCAACATATATAATTATATATATATATATATATATATATATATATATACAGTTAATTCTGGCTATTATTAAACGATTTTAAATAGCTTGTGAAGAAATTGTGGGAATTATATGGGTAAAGACAATCTCAATACCCTCTGACTTCCATATACCGCACATAATCTGAATAATATCTGTGACGCTCACCGCTTCCCCCAGAACCGCATGGCTTACTCGCTAGGACTTGCCAGGGCAGAGAATATAGCTACAGTCTACCTATCATTGTGTACTTTCCTTCTCGAGAAAGCTTGTGTTGCAGACAGTTCAAAACTGTTCTTTATTTTCGTCTGTCACAATCCTTTCTATTTTATTTAGTCACTTGAAAGTATTGTGTTAAGTAGTTGAATGATGGGAAGGCGAGCGGGAGAGGGAGAGAGAGAGACAAGGTGGTGTGACTTGGTAGTGAGTGCGGCGCGTGGCTGGCCCCCTTACATAGGCCTCGCGGGATTCGTTGCCTCCTGTCTAACACTGCCTACTACGCGGCTGCTTACTGGGCGACTGTCACGCGCCCTCGTGCCATTCTTGCGAACTGGGACTCCAGCCAGGAGGTTCATGGGAATATCCTTGTCAGATCCTTCCCAGACAGCATACTCTAAGCATCTCCCTTGAACTGTCCCACACTCTTGTCTTAGAATCTTTCTCTCCTACTGCCTTATCATTTCCACTACTTCCTCACCTTTTATTAATATCAATTCCCCTCTGGTTCTCTGCATCCACACCTTGAATTGGTGGCCAGACTGTGTTCTATGCTGGATCTCACATTTCTTATGTACTAGATTAAGGTTGAAGATAGTCATTGTCTTTTTGGGAGATTGTATTTCTCAGACTGTCTCCATCAATCACTAATGTTTCTACAGGGTTAAATAATGCTAGACTAGGGATCAGGTACCTTGCTGTTGGTGTTTTCAATGTGTGTAGGCTACTTTTGAGCTACACGACACTACCGATTCTGTGGGTTACCTGGGTGGATCTTTTGTCTGTGTATCTTGGAGTTTAGACTGTGTAGTGCGTGAGGGCTGCTTGCCTAATCCACCCAACACTGTTCTAACTCTATTTGCTTTTACTTTTGAGGGTCGCCAGGAGGATACTCAATACTTGTGATCGAGAATCCTCAAGAGAGCACCCCTTCATATTAACGTAATCAGGCCGCACAGACCCAAGGTCCACACTAGGCTAGGAGCTGCCTTGCTCCACCAGAATTCTGTACCTTTGCGCATCCCAGCTAGACTTTATTAACCCGGGTAGACATTAGCTGGATTAGATCATATACTCTTTTATGCATACCCATTATTTTTACACAAGCATTTTGAGGTCTAGGTTGCTGTAGAGAGACACAACCAGCATAGACCGGTTTTGTTAATAGGAGTACTACTTTTTCGTGGCGAGCATTATTACAGTTGCACCGCTTATAATATTCTTGTGTGCAATAACATTATATGTCCATCCTTTTTGTGTATTTAGCCTACACGTGCATTGTCCTGCCTCCTGCTATTTTGTGGTTCCATTTCCGATACGTTTTTCTTAGTAGCATCCGACATTATTCAGAAGATTCCTTGTTCGGTGCTTGAGGACTTTACAACACTTTCTTTCATAAAGGAGTGACAGATATTATTGATTAAAGTAACGTTAAGTAAACCTTCTTCTTGTTTGCATTAGATCACTCTTGTGATTTAATTAAGTTAACTATCTTTTCCTTGTGTACCTTAACTAAGCAACCATATGTTATAGGTAATAGGCTGTTTCAGAGAACATCAGCCTATAGTAGAAGCACATAGATACTGAGAGTTAAGATACCCCGCTATCGCAGATATAACTCTGGAGGGTATATGTGTTCTTTGTTCGACGGGATTATATATCAGGGGTTGGATCTAGCATTTCCGTTGTTGCATTTATGCCAGTCTAGTCCAATGTATAAGAGCCACTGATTTATACGAGACCCGATCGTAACATATCGTCTAATAACAGTCAGACTAAAGTGTCGAAAGTCGTCATGATATCCAGAATACAGTGTCAAAAGTCGTCATTGTAGCCAGAATAAAGTGTCAAAAGTTGTCATGATAGCCAGAATAAAGTGTCAAAAGTCATCATGATAGCCAGAATAAAGTGCCAAAAGTCGTCATGATAGCCAGAATAAAGTGTCAAAAGTCGTCATAATCCTCCAGGGGTTTAACCCCTATAACACCATGATGCATTTTTACCTTTGATTCTGGCTAAAATTAGACTAGTTTATGCTGTTAAAGAAGGACCTATGTTAGTAAGAGGGTTTAATGAGATCGTATTTACCCATTTGAGTCACAGAGGTAGATCATAACCTAAGCTAAATCGTCTATTGGTAACCAGAATATGATGATAATTACGTAATGGGGTGAATGGAGGATAGGCTTCTATATTTGCTCATTTATGTATTTATTATGATTTTCTAGATTTCCTCCCTAGACCTCCATCAAACTTTTAAAAAAAGCATCCATTCGATCCCCCTTTCATTTTGATTTGTACATTTTTCGATGGAAAAATTTCCCGGCCAAAGGCCGGGTCTTCCAAAATTACAGGGTCCCTATCGTTCGCCAGGAAAAATATCGACACCTAAATAGCACGAAATGTCTTAACCCGGGAACGGCGAGGAGACTCTTAAGAGGTTTTACTGAGCGAAGGCGACGGGACTCTTAAGGTCCAAGGCTTAAAAAAAGCCTTTTAAAAGACCCCAGTGGCACTCAAAACAAAGGAATATGGATTAAGTGAGATAATTCCCCTTCATAACTTCTATTACTCCTCCACATGTGTCACACGCCCCCCCTTTCCCCCCCTTCAATTATCACCTATTTTTCCTCGTATTCCCTTGTTTATCAGTTTATTTACCACGCCAATATCTCCCACCCGGTTTCAAGGTCTTCTGGGACGCATGTAGAGAGCGTGGCAAGAGAAAGACAGCAAGAGAGAGAGATCAGTCTGGCTTCAGGCCTCGAAGACTCGAAGAGGGAGGGTGTATGTCTTGTGAGCCTCTCACCTCATGACTGGAGGGTCGGCATTAATTTGTCTTTTTCACCCCCCAAATACTATTCCCACTTGTTTTATTGTTGTTCCATATTTATATCTTCATATTAAACGTAAAATAGGCGCATATGAATAAGTAATAACGATATTTATCGGATAATGACGATTTCAGGCGGGAATGAACCAAAATATGCTCACTTGGCGGGCACTTTTAAAAACCAATGGTGTGCCGTTGACGGGTTAATATTGACAAATAAATGAGGCGAAATGTCTTAAAATCGACAAGCTAGTGAGGCAAACCGGATGATTCCGGTGCTATTCCTCCCTCTCCGCCCTCCTCTCTCTTACTTATGCCTAATATCCTAATCTCTTCTAAAGATGTACTTTCTACCCTCTCTGGGCTTAACACTAATAAGGCGTACGGTCCGGACGGTGTTCCTCCTGTTGTTCTCAAAAACTGTGCTTCCGTGCTGACTCCCTGCCTAGGCAAACTCTTTCGTCTCTGTCTATCCTCTAACGTCTTCCCTTCATGCTGGAAGTTTGCTCACATTCAACCTGTCCCAAAGAAGGGTGACCGCTCTCAACCCTCCAACTATCGTCCAATTGCTCTTATCTCTTGTCTTTCTAAAGTTTTTGAAACTATTCTTGCTTCCAAATTTCTTAAGCATTTCTCTTCTCATAATCTGCTCTCAGATCGCCAGTATGGCTTCCTTAAGGGTCGCTCTACTGGTGATCTTCTTTCATATCTTACTAACTCTTGGTCATCCTCCTTTCGGGACTTCGGTGAGACTTTTTCTATTGCACTAGACATATCGAAAGCCTTCGATAGAGTCTGGCATAAATCTTTAATTTCTAAACTACCCTCCTTCGGTTTCTATCCCTCCATCTGTGCCTTTGTCTCTAATTTCCTTTCCGGCCGTTCCATAGCCGCGGTTGTGGACGGCCATTGTTCACTTCCTCACCCTATAAACTCCGGTGTTCCTCAGGGCTCTGTCCTATCTCCTATTCTTTCTAATTTTTATAAATGATCTCCTTAACTGTACCTTAATTCCCATCCATTCATACGCAGACGACTCAACCTTGCACTACTCCATTAGTTTTTCAGAACGCCCCAGCCAGCAATCCCTCAACGACAAACGTAATGAAGCCATAGAACTCTTAAATTCTGATCTAAATACTATTTCCAATTGGGGCAGAGAAAACCTTGTTAACTTTAATGCTTCCAAAACCCAATTTCTCCAGCTATCTACCCGTCAGGATCTCCCAGCGGACTATCCCTTATTCTTCAACAATACAAAAATCAACCCTTCATCTTCTCTCAATATTCTTGGTGTCTATTTTTCTTCTGCTCTCATTTGGAAGGACCATATTACCAGTCTTGCTAAGGCAGCCTCCCAGAAACTGGGTGTGCTCAACCGCCTTAGGGGGTTCTTTTCCCCTGCACAGCTTCTTGCTCTGTACAGGGGCATAGTGCGCCCTTGTATTGAGTATTGTTCACATGTGTGGGGAGGTTCCTCTCACACTGCTCTCCTAGACAAAGTTGAAAGGAAGGCCTTTCGTATCATTAACTCCCGTCCACTCACCAACTCTCTGCAATCTCTCTCTCTCCGCCGCAATGTTGCATCTCTCTCGCTATTCTATCGCTACTATAATAATCAGTGTTCCTCAGAGCTATCCCAGTGCATACCACCTCCTTTACGTAGGGCACGTGGTACCCGTCTTGCAACTCAATCCCACCCCTACTCTGTGCAACTCTCCAACCCAAGAGTGAAACGTTACTCTCAAACTTTCTTCTACTCAACAGCTGAGCTCTGGAACTCTCTCCCAGAATCAGTCTTTCCCTCTTCCTATGACTTAAATTGCTTCAAACTCCGTGTGTCCAGGCATTTTGGCTCGAACGTCCCTTGATTTTGGCCCTGTCACTCTTTCAACTATGGGGGAGGCACTCGCTATAGGCAGTTATGCCTTTTGCCTCCCTCAATCACATAGAAAAAAAAAAAAAAAAAAAAAAACATCTTAAAATCTGAAAACTAATGAGGCTAAACATGAGAGAGAAGGGGATCTAGAAAAACGCCCATATTCCCTTAATCTGTTACTTATTATCCCCTTAGGTTACCCCTGATGGAGGCCATGGTTCACGAGGTGCTGAGACTGGCCGCCTTTGTAGCTCTGGGAGTCCAACACGCGCCCTCCAGAGATGTCCAAGTGGCGGGCTACAATGTTCCGGAGGTAAGGCTTGGTTTGGGGTTTGCCTCGGTGTCGTACGATGGTCTTATGATAGTCTTACAATATCACTAAAGTTCGGTTCAATGTCTAATAATATCGCTAAGGTTCGGTTCAATGTCTCACGATATCACTAAGGCTCGGCTCAATGATTTTCGAAATCACTAAGGCTCGGTTCAATGTCTTATAATATCACTGAAGTTTGGTTCAGCGTCTTCTTACAATATCACTAAGATTCGGTTCAATGTCTCACAATATCACTAAGGTTCGGTTCAATGTCTTACGATATAACTAAGGTTCGGCTCAATGTCTTACAATATTACTAAGGTTCGGTTCAATGTCTAATAATATCACAAATGTTCGGTTCAATGTCTTAAATATCACTAAGGCTCTGTTTTTTTCTTATCCATCATCACTAAGGTTAGGTTCAATGTCTTACAGTATCACTAAGGTTGGGTTCAATGTCTAATAATATCACTAAGGCTCGGTTCAATGTATTATAATATCACTAAGGTTCTGTTTGTTTCTTTTCCATCATCACTAAGGTTAGGTTCAATGTCTTACAATATCACAAAGGTTCGGTTCAATGTCTTACAATATCGCGAAGGTTCGGTTCTGCCTCTTACATTATCACTAAGGTTACGTTCAGTGTCTTACAATATCACTAAGGTTCAGCTCTGTCTCTTACAATATCACAATAACACGACAGGCTATAAGAAATGGTTACCTCAAACAGAACTGATCCAGGCAATACATTTTCATATATTAGTAATTAAAATATACTTCCTGGTCTGACTTTCTTTTCAATTGTGCAGGGTTCCTTTGTGTTTGGTTGCACCTTCTGCTGCCACGAGGATCCACGGTATTGGGAGGACCCAGAGACGTTCAAACTTGACAGATTTCTGGATAAAGAGGGCAAATTTGTCTCACAAAAGGAAGGTTTTCTACCCTTCGGAGTTGGTGAGTTATGAAAAGCTGTGCGTGCAATGAAAACCCCTTTACCTGAGGGCTTGGTCATCCAAGCCACTTACCGGTACTGGTAGTTACCTATATCGCTTTGCACCTCCCCTATAGTCTATTCATTATAATTAGGCCAACAATTTTGACCACTAACCTCTATTACTCATTAATGAATAGAGTAATGAAGCTAATATTTCTATCAATTAGCAAGTCAGCCAGGGAAGAAGTAGGGAAATGTACAACCCATTTGCTCAAGCCCTTTTTGAGCTACATTGGTTATTGGTTACGATTTCTGGTCTACTTATAATGAATTAACTATAGTATAGAGACCCAAGCAAATTACAAGGTGGTCCTAAGAGAAATAACCTTTTTATTTTATCTCTCTCTCTCCTCTGTTTTTACAAGCTACAGTAGGTTATGCTGTTGTTGTTATTTATATAATATATTTATATAATATTTTCATATAAGCCATCACGTTAGTTGCAGTCAGTTTAGTATATGGCAGAATTATGTTATCATACTGTGTATCTGGTAGTGAGAGTAGTCACCAGTCCCTATCATTCCACACTCCTTTTCCACTGACAAATCCACACACTACACGGTTAAATTAAACGCCCATATTCTTCATACTCTTCGTTTGCAAGTTATTGTAATAGCAGATATATATTTTTGTTTTGTTTTTAGAGTTACCGAAGTAGCTTTAAAATTCTAATTTACTTTATAATTTATTTTGGGACACAATCTGAGAATCACACTGCACTGTATACTATAGACAGATAATGGACACTAGTTGGAGTTCAGGATATATAAGTTAGCTCGGGCTGGTTGAAACCTATGCTTGGGAGCCTTCCCAGTAGTTATGCCTTAGGAGCCCTACACTAAGGGGCTTATATATAAATACTTTTGTTTATAGAGGTCCCACACTATGGGTCCGTCCCTCAGGAAATTCCACATAAGGGAACTTTCAATAAGGAGATGATTCCTTATGGGGGGTGACCTGCTTTGTTCTCTCTTTCTCTGGCTTGTATCCATTCGGCCACATTCAGCCTACTGTTTTTTGGACGTTTATCACCATCCAGGTGTCGATTTATTCCTGGCGAGTGATAGCAAGCTAGCATTGTATGGAGAAATACGGCTTCGCCGGATTAGAATGATGTACAGATTAAGCCTGCTGTCAAAATTTGTTTTTTAAATCTACTGGCTCGCTACCGCTCGCCAGGAAAGAATCGACACCTGGTTGGAGATAAACATCTTAAAACAGTACGCTGAATGGGGCCGAATGGATACAACCGAGAGAGAGAGAGAGAGAGGTGGGCCCCCTTAAGAACCCCACACTATGAAAACCATGCTAGTATACCCAATCATAAGACAGGATCGGGCGAGTTTTTTAATCCATACTTTCCAATATATACATTCATTGATTATCGGTATGGACATTTGGGAAAAGACAATATGGGAATTTCTGTTGCCAATATATCAGAATCTCTGACCTTGATGTTATAAATGATTAGTAACTGGAGATTCTCCTACTGGTTCTTGAGGCAGTACACAAGGAATCAGAGCCACTGAATTAGAAGGAATCATGAGATGCATTTTTTTTTCCGCCGGGTAATGTGAAGCAATCAGCAGGGGAATGGGCTCTCTAGGCATTTACAGTACTAATTAAAGCAGCACCTACACTGCGAAACTGATCGGGGGTATATAAGTTGGATGTGTGTGAGAGAACCTGCTTAAAAGGTTATTTTGGTAAGTGACAACCTTGTGTGTAGGAGACCTATAGAGCAAGACCACACAAATAATGGCTTGAGCATGTCAAGTAATCACATAGGAAGACATTGTGGAAGAATAGTAACAGCAAAGAGTCAAGCCCAGGCCAATTCCTCGGGCCAGAGTTGGAAGGTGAGTGTAGCAAGTTACTAACACCGTATTAGTGTTTATACACTCAATACTTGATATATCATTATCACCACAATGTTGAGTAATAACTCTTGTAAACTTATTGTTTCTGATAATGCAGTTACATAAATATGTTTATAACAATGCTTTGTGTTTATCATATATAATATTAAGTCAAATTCAATATATCGATTAGGATAGAGTATGATTTGGTATGTTAGGTTTGTGTAGACAATCATAATAGATGTTTTATTATAATGCTTTAGAGCATTTGTCTGAGGCTTTCAAGACAAATATATAACGCCTTTGCAATAACGTGTTTATGGAATAATATTTGTGTGATGATCATACATTATAACCATTTTGTCCTCAGGCCGTCGGAGCTGCTTGGGCGAGTCACTAGCCAGGATGGAGTTGTATATATTCTCAGCTGCACTGCTGCAGAACTTCACCTTCTCCATGCCAGAGGGTCAGCAGGTCATCATGGCACCAGATAAGGCACAACCAGCTGCCAAACTTCCTACTGACCAGAAACTTATGATCACAGTCAGATAAGTCAAAACCACCTGCCAAACGTCCTACTAACCAGAACACTATTGTCACAGTTAGATAAATCAAAACCAGCTGCCAAACGTCCTACTGACCAGAACACCGTGATCACAGTTACTGTAGATAATTCACAACCAGCTGCCAAACTTCCTACTGACCAGAACACTATGGTCACAGTTAGATAAGTCACAACCACCTGTTAAACTTCCTACTGACCAGAACACCATGATCACAGTTAGATAAGTCACAACCAGCTGCCAAACTTCCTACTGACCAGAACACTATGGTCACAGTTAAATAAGTCACAACCACCTGTTAAACTTCCTAATTAATTATATAATCATAAAGACAAATAAAAAGAAAACGTACACTTTCGATGGCCTTATATTATGAACGTCCTATTCCTAAAACTCCAAATATCTACCATTACAGGGATAACGATTATTTAATTTTGTGCCCTCCACGCAGCTCATTATTATAATAGACTCATCTATATCAAGAAGTCTCCAAGTAGTTGATCCAATTTCAAGTGGAGTGTCTATAATAATCCTGTAACACATTTGTTGACAGAATATTGAATATTATACGGGAAGAGTAATACTTGTAGGTGATGGTAGGCTAGTTCTGTGACCGACGAGCAATTCCAATAAACATGAGAGATGTAGCGGGATAGACCAATTCAGTAATGGTTGAGAAATGGAATGTTAGTTACAGACATTTTTAGATTAGGATAATCTATTCAATCATGCTATGAAGTGTGGCACACATATTTTGTGACACCTTATATATATATATATATATATATATATATATATATATATATATATATATATATATATATATGTATGGAGGTAAAATCACAAATACGTGTGATCAAATTATGTAGTAAAACTCGCTAGGAAGATTTAAAAAATTGAACACCAAGCTTTCGTCTATTCTCTCAAGACATTTTCAGGGGCAAGACATCTTCAGGTATTACCCTGAAGATGTCTTGAGAGAATAGACGAAAGCTGTGTTCCATTCTTTCAATTTTCCTAGCGAGTTTTACTAAATATATATATATATATATATATATATATATATATATATATATATATATATATATATATACTCTATATATATATATATATATATATATATATATATATATATATATATATATATATATAATATATATATATATATATAGTATATATATATATATAATTAATATACAAGCATAAATTATATATATTACTTTTAGAGCCAGAAGTGGGTGTATGAAGTCAAAGAGTTGTTATTATTCGTGATAACTAATGGATTGTTAGGAGGAGGCTTTAAGCACCAGCAGAACAGGGCGGTACTCCTGGGGAGTGCCAGGTGGCTGATAAGAAAAGCTGGAACTCCTGTTTCACCTCCTGGCTTCCCTTGCTGATTCTTTCTGTGCCTCACCAATATTGAGGACAACCCCAGTCTGCCCTCCAAAACACCTTCTCTGTCTACCAATACACTATACCACAAACACATCACATACTACACTACCTTTTCAAAATGAAAACAAAAAATTATGAGTAACATACAATCCGCCTCCGAGTCCCCAGGGGAAGGAGACCAGAAATGCCACCAATGGTTTGGCCCCTGATGCTGACCCATTGAAATGCACTGGACCGCAACCTCTCACTCTCACTACAGATTTCTGCAACATTCATGGCCGTTCCACTAACTTTCACTCTGTGGAACACCACCTCTCCATCCCTGATCTTCTCTTTCTCACTGAAACCCAGTTGTCTGGTACTACTGACAGCAAACCCGTCTCTGTATCCTCCTACTATCTCTATCCTCAGTTTCAAGCCAAAGGTGGAGGTTGCGTATATGTGTGCAACAATCTTGCTTTCTCTCGTGTTCCCAAATTTGATTCTTCTGAATTCTCAACTCTGGCTAAAGCTTTATTGTCACTCTCAAACTAAATATTTTGGTGCTGTTTATATCTCCCCTAATCTACTGACTATCAAAACAAAATTTACTATCTAACCTCTAAAGTGGAACACATTCTATCCATCTCTCCTTTCGCAGAAATCTCCTTCTTACAGATTTCAATGTTCACCATCACCAATGGCTCTCCTGCCATTTCACTTACTAACCTGGTGAACAAGCCTACATCTTTTCTATCCTAAATTACCTAGAGCAGTTAATACACCACCCGACTCGAATTCCTGACTGCCATGGAGATCGGTCCAACATTGTTGACTGATTTCTAACTTCTAACCCCTTTACTTATTCTGTAAACCTTTTATCTCCATTGGGCTCTCCAATAACAACCTTATCTCTGTTACCTGTCCTATCTCTCCAGTATGGCCACCCGATCATTCCAGCCAGTGGCGCTTGTAGCACTTAGGCACTGCCGACTGAGAGGCTCTTCAGCAGTACTTCTTTAATTTCCAATGGAATTATTTTTGCTTCCATGGCCGGGGACCCACAGAGCGTGCTCGAGAGCATAACCGAGGTCATTCTCTCGAACATGGAAGCATATATTCCATTTTATTTTTCTCAGTCTAATACAACAAAATCTTGGTTTACTCATGCTTGTTCTACTGCTGTCCACATTAGGGAGGAAGAATTCAAACGGTAATGGATTTTCTCTCCTTCTAATCCTTGGTGTAGACTGCAGAGTGAGAGAGCTCAAAGGAGAGAGGAAGAGGAGGGCGAGAGTGAGAGGGGGGCACTTCCGCTTGACCCTGACCCTTTGTCTCAGGCCAGTCAGTGACGCACATGTGATCCACCGCTCACCTTCACTCACCCCAACGACTGGCACTCAATGGGGGCGATGTGGACAGGTGTCCACATCACCCCCTTTGAGTGCCAGTCGTTCGCCAACTTCTTCACCCACATATGACCACTCACTTGGTGTGAGTGTGGCCGCCTCTATCAATGCCAGCTCTCGTGCCCACGCCACCCAAAGCCTTCGTCCCTATCCCCACAGCCACGGCCATCCAAGCGCCGTTTCCCTGCCCACCCATCCACCAGCCGCCCACACCTCTCCTGAGCCACTTTTTTGTGTTTTCCATTTGTATGAAGGAGACAAAAGGTAGGCTACCTGTAATGAGTGCCTCCTCCAAAGGCAAAGGAGGGACAGAGAGCCAAATTGAAGGGACATTTGTGTAAAAATGCCTGGACACATGAAGTTTAAAGCAGTCCAAGTCATAGGATGAAAGATAAATTGATTGAGGGAGAGAGTTACAGAGCTCACTTGTTGAGTAGAAGAGAGACTAAACAAATTTATCAGAAGACTGATATATTTAGGGTTGATGGATGGTTCCTGAGTGCTGCCATTGCCTCCATGATGAGGGTGAGGTAATGGTGTGAGGTGTTAGTGTATTGCAATGTTGGGTATCGAGTCCTAGCTACCACCCAATTTCTATATGTATCCCACTTTTCCCACGTTTTTTAATGCCTTAGATAATCATGCTTCCGTGAGTCCTATCGCCATCCATCAGGAGAGGCTTCCGAGTTAAGTGATAATATTCGCCATTAATTTGTCAGTAGTGTATTATTACCAACACTGGTAACCACAGTATCGCCTTAAGTACTTGAGTAATATTCTAGTTCTTTGTATATAGCCTATAGCCGGCTTCAGTCATACCCTAGAGTTTATGTGCGAGTACCGTATAGTATACATTGACAATAAAACACCTGGTCTTGTCACCTCAGTAGCATTTCTGAGATACTCTACACTCAGGTTTCTTTTGTCAATATCAATTTAGACATATTAATCACATATTCATTTTTGGGTACTGATAAATTTATTTGTATTATATTTTTGTTCATAATAATAGGCCTATTATACTTTATTCAGGCATATTATACATTTATTTATTTCACTGTGTCATCACTGTATATATTTAAAGCTACCGTCTTCCCTGTTTCCTACTAGGATAATTTAACTACTCCCTCTCACTTTCTTATATAATTTCTGGTCAATGTTGTGGTTGCTCCTTTTTTTTTTTTTTCAAGTGCTCTATTGTTGCCTTGATAAACATTGTATACTACTGCTTCCTTAAGCTGTCAAAATGCCGTCCATACTTAGATGGTATGAACAGTGCGTGGAAGGTTTGCTCCCAAGTACGTCACTGACTACTTTTCAAACCCTGAATGTATAGGTTGTGTGATAACCATCGACATATTAAAAGAAGGACTGAACGAAGCAAGGTGCAAAAATAGCAAACTTAAAAGGTAATTTGAACCCTGGCAGGAATTCGTTGCTCTTAAATTAGCCGCACCTACCCCAGAAGCGCCGCAAGATGCACCAGAGCTGGCAGCAGAACCGAACAATGTACCGGATCGCCCTAGATCCCCTTCTCCACCTTGAGTCAGTCACCCACAAACACAACCACCAGCAATCCCACACGCCCAGTATAACCCTTGCTGTTTCCAGTGTCTCTCCCTCACAGACAACCAGGTTTTGGCCTACACTTGTAAGAAACGGTGCACAACCAACAATGAATAAGAGAACACATCTATTAATAACTACAGCTACATTCAACAGACTTCAGATTTAATCGAGACAAACGAAGGAACGGAGGAGAATAGACTCGATCACACAGGGGCAATTAAAAGAGTTCTGCAGAACAACAGATATCACGGTAGCTTTCGAAGACGTTACCAATGCTGCTGGTGAAAATACTCTATTCATCCTTCATGTAAGCTCCAATGATGTGACACGCACCAGATCTGAGGAAATGAAGGAGAAATACCAAATGATGATCCAGCGCTACAAGAGTAAGTCCAGCAATATAATTATATTAGGCATTCTCCTCAAGATTGACACTGCGAACTTATTATACGACAAGGCTTTCAGCACCAATATATGGTAAAAATCCATTTGATTACAAGAAGACGTAGAGTACATGAATCTCTGGGACTATTTCTATAATCAGCCCATTCTCTTCCAGCAATATGGCATTCATTTGAACCCAATCGGCGCACGATACATGAGTAGACTGTTTTGAAACCATTGCAAATTCGAATGTCAGCTAAATCCAAGGGAAGAGGAAAGCTGTAGGCATCTTGTAGTCTACTTGGGAAAACAATTATTGGGCGTAGGCCTATTCCATACATTCTTTCCTAGCTAATAGACTTATAATAATAATAATAATAATAATAGTTCTTAAAGCTAGCGCATGCTAAGCTAGCTAAGGATAGCTCAATAAGGCCGATTAGGCATATTTCCATTGGGGTCCTGTACTACTACCCCATCACTTTGCTCATGAGGGATGGTAACGACTCAGTGCTTGTGAAAAATCTTTAATGCGCCGAGCGTGGGCGCGAACCCGGGCCTTCTGGGTGGAAGTCCGAGACGCTAGTCACTACACCAAGCGAGTCGCTTGACTGCATACAATTATTGTGCATTTTCATGTCATCCGAATATAGCCTACCTTGAAAATTCATTAGTTAAACATTTAATTCCTAATGCTCTTAGAGGATGCAGAGTTTCTTGCCAAATTCAGAAATCTTTACATTTGAAACAAATCACAAACCAAAAATTAATGCACCTTCCCAGTATTATTTAGGGTTAGCCATGAAATATCTTCGTTTTCTTGAACTTTATTTTAGTTAAAGAAAACGTTAAAAGGACGGTTTTTGTATGCTAGACTTGTAATATTTCAACCCACCGATAATTATTGGACCATTTTTCTTGGCTAAGAAATCCATCTACAAAGTCACATTTGCTCATTTCATAAACAAAACAGCCAAAATAATGCTGATTTTATAAACTAGGCAGATTCAACATTCTATTAATATCAAAAGATTTCGGTGGTGTCTATTTTTTATTCTAGCCAGTCGTTAGAATGCTGCTTTTTGTTAACTAAGCAGAATCGAAATTGCATGTTTTATGAAATAGGCAATCTTCGAGTTACTCATTGTATAAACCAGGCAGTCTAGATAATGCTGAATATGTAAATTTGGCAGACTTTAACTTGCTTCTTTTATCAGATAAGCAATCTCCAGGTTGCTTATCTAATAAGACAGGCACTCATGATATTGCTCAGTTTGTAAAATAGGCAGACATTAAAGTAGATTGCTGATTTTATAAACTAGGCAGGCACCAGATTGATCATTTTGTAAAGTGCGAGTTAACCATTTGAACATTCTGATGCATTTTGACAGTTTACTCTGGCTATCATTAGACAATTGTATACAGTTTACGAAGGATCTGTAGGAATTATAAGGGTAATGACTATCTCAATTAATTATTTGACGATCATATATTATACCCTTCCTAATCTGAATATAAGTATCAAATAATAGCCAGAGAACAGAAAAGAAATGTGTAATCGGATCTCGAAAGGGTTAATAAGAGCACAGGGCCAGATGGATTACGAGCGATGTTTATACAGGATGGAGCACCAACACCCAAGGGACCAATATCTCAGACTGTAAACTTATTAACCCTTTCAAGCTCCAATACGCGTTTCTGTTCTGTGTTCTGGCTACTATTAGATGATTTTATTCAGATTAGTAACGGTATATGAAAGTCAAAGGGTTGATTGAGATAGTCTTTACCCATTTAATACCCACATATCCTTCCTAAGCTGCATAAAATCATCTAATAATAACCAAAACAAACTTCTAAAATGCGTCAGAGCTTCAAGGGGTTAACATGTACTATACCCTGTCCCAAATAGGTATGTCAGACATTCCGACCCCAACCTCTCATACGTAACAGAGGGCTAGAATAAATCGGTTGTCAATTTCCACGTCTATTTCCTGTCTGACCCTTCCCAAATGGTAGAAATATTAGCTGGAATACTCTAGTTGTTTGTGAGTTATAGAGGGTAATGTTCAAGAGTGTGGGTCTACTTATATGGAACAGGGTATAGTGAGGTTCCAACAGGACTAAAGGAAGCCCGAGTCAGTCACACCATTGTATAAAAATAATAATAGGCTTGGGGAATTATAGGCTAGTAAGTACAGTTTTCTATATGTAATCTCAAAAATATTAGATACAAAACAAAAAACTGGCGATGTGTTTTTGTTTTATTTCAGCTGCATTTAGACAATTTTATGAAGCTTAGGAAGGATATATGTTAGATGAAAGGATTAATTCAGATGGTTTGTACTAATTTAACGGGTAGACATCCTTCCAAAGCTGATTAAAAACGGCTAATAGTTAACTCCTTCAGACATATTATGTTCCAATAAGTCCGAGGAGGCGGGAGCCCCGGGATCATTGCCACTGCCTCGCACTACACTCACAACAACACTGCGGCCGTTAGAATTATCGGAGGAGGCTGAGGTTGCCACCAATGGTTTTATCGTAAGCTAACTTATCGGACTTACTGAGCTCATATGACGCAAACTCGCATCATAAACTTATTGGAGAGGCATGGAGATAAGTCCATATGACGCGATCGCATTATATGAGTTTTTGGTTATAAGTTCCATATTACGCGATCGCGTCATATATGTCGCAAGGAGTTAACAGCATATAATGAAAAGGATGTCACCGGTACTGAATGAGTTAACACATAAATTAATTAAGCCTTCAGTGTTTGGACGCCATTTTACATTTTCTTATAGCTACCACTAGATGATTTTACTAAGTTTAAGAAGGCTCTCTGGGAATCAAAAGGGTATAAACTATCTCGATTATCCCCAGTAACTTACAAACTTCCTTCCTAAGCTGTATAATATCGTCTAGATAAATATATGAAAGGGAATAAATGCGTCCTAAAATGCTGAAGGGCCAATAGGCTTCTTCCTCACGCACGACGTCATAGGAACACAATATCATATATTATTATACCAACTACGACTTATTTTTAAATATCAATGGTGTTACAGGTGTCAGCGTTAGAAAACAATGATCAGAGAGCGATAAGCCGTCGTAAATTTAGGATACAATGATCAGAGGGCGATAATAGGCGTCGTAAATTTAGGGTAGGACGGACGATTAGAGGGAGATTAGGTGTCGCAAAAAATCAGAGTATGTAGTCTTTGTCATCATACTTTATACAAACCTAAATTCAAAGACTGAGTGCGCCACACGAAGTGCAGTTCAGGTCTCACATCCTAGTGGAGGCGCTCCAGGCAGCCCTGTTCAGAGATGTCTCACTTGTCAAGATTTGTTATTCAAGATCCCTATTACGCTTAGAAGACATATTCCTCTGTGGTTACCACACACTCCTCTTTCCCCTTTACCCTTATATAGGGGGACTAATATGCCTGTCTTCCAGTCATCAGGTGCACTCCCCTTCTCCCATGCTAGTTTGCACATTTTCCATACCCATTCGATCACTATCTCACCACCATACCTCAGCATTTCCCCACACACTCCATCTATTCCTGGTTCTTTCCCCAATTTCACTCTTTTCATGGCTTCACGCACTTCTGACCTCCTGATCCCCACCTTATCCTCCACTACTTCTCTTCTTCTCCCTCCTATACCCCATCCAACTATGTTTGCTGGGGCTTCATTCCTTACAATTCGTTGAAGTAATCCCTCCATCTTTCGACTATCTTGCTTCTCGGGTAGCACTCGCCCATTCTTATCTTTCACAGCCTTACTGTTTCCCTTGCTACCTTCCCTAACTTTCTTGACATCTTTCCAGAACAGTTTCTTACGCTCCCTCCATTTTACACTCAGATTCCTTCCAAATTCCTCATCTACTCTTCTCTTACTTTCCTTCACTACTCTCTTCACCACTCTCTTTTTCTCCAAGTACTTCGCTCGTTTCTGTCTCTCCAAATCTTCATTCCCTCTACTACCCAACCACTCTCTATACGCTTTCTTCTTGTCTTCCACAGTTATTTTTACCTCTTCTGTCCACCATGCTGTACCCTTCACTCCCCTCCCTCTTCTCCTTACTCCACACACCTCCTCACATGCTGCACAGATCTCTTCCTTAAACACTTTGCTCACCTCCTCCACACCTTCCAGGTCAAACCTACCTAGTTGTCTTTCTACTGCTCTCCTGAACTTTTCCCTGATTTCCTCCTCCTGCAACCTCTCCACCCTCCTCGCCATTATACCCTTCCTCTTGCCTCCCTCCAGCTCTCCTCAACCACTTCTTTTGTATCCTAATTTTAGCTACTACTACATTATGGTCAGACAGACCTCCTCCAATACCCCTATGCACCCTAGCATCCAGCACAGATTTCTTCATTCGTTCATCCACACATATACAATCAATCAGTGCCTTTCGTTCCACCACTGTCTCATCTTTCTTCCTCCACACCACTTTCCATGTGTACCTGTGTATAATTCTGTGTCGGAAGGTGTTGGCTATCCACAGCCTCCTCCCCACACATACGTCCACAAATGCACTACCATTCCCATTCACCTGTGACGGTACACCCCACCCTCCCACCAGTCCATCAACTTTCTTATCACCCACCTTCCCATTCATATCCCCAATCAGAAATATTATTTCGCTCTTACCAAACTTATCCCGGCACGCCTCCACATTCACCCAGAACTCCTTTTTCTCTCTTACAGTTTTATCCTCTGTCGTAGCATACACACACACAACCACCCTCGTTTGTATTCCTTGATTAAATATTTTGTGCTATAATCTAATGAAAATTAACCCCTTGAGGATCATGACGCGATGTTATACGATATTAGACAATTGTATACAGCTTAGGAAAGATCTGTGAGAACTGAAATGGTAAAGACGGTCTCAACTAACCCTCCATCTTCCATATGCCCTTCCTAACGTAAATAATATCGTCTAATGATTGCCAGAATTAACTGCCCAAATGCGTCATACTCCTGAAGGGGTCAACTCACTCCACTGATTAACGGGACACAATCATAAATATAATTGCTATACTTGTAAGAACCACCAAACCATTATTGCTCCTCCATCAAACACGGTAGTTATCAGCCACCACCCAACCCTATTAAATCCTTTAAATTCAAGTTATCTCTCAATATCAAGTATAAATATGCAAAAAGTATGTATTTTTGTACATTTATACTTGATATTGACAGATAACTTGAATTTAAAGGCGTTAATAGGGTTGGGTGGTGGCTGATAACTACCGTGCTTGATGGAGGAGCAATAATGGTTTGGTGGTTCTCACAGGTAAGCCACGGTAGCCTTGTCCGTATCTTAGTCATTAATGTGTAACTCTAACCTCATGACACAGGCATAAGTGGCTTATTTCTACACTTTTGGTAATGCACTATATTGACGAAAACTAGGGGACGGTGTGAAAAAAGCTGTCAAAATATCATACTGATCCAACTGTTTGTTAATAAGTTATTCCCGAAAAACGATGCCACACGGCCTCTGAAACCCATAGTAAATGCCATGAAAAGTGTTTATATTGACAAAGAAATGGGGCGAAAGGTCTGAACATCGCCGAACTAATGGGCCGAACCGAACGTCTTATAATCAGAGGAGGAAGGGGGCCAGAAAAACGGCCATCTCCCCTTAATGCTTATTACGTACCTTTTCAAAACTGCTTCGGGTAGAATTGAACCTGTTAACCCTTTTTAAACGTGATATTTTAGTTTCGAGGCCTCAAGATTTTGCCTTTTGTCTCCCTCATTCACATAGGAAAAAAAAAAAAAAATATGCATCCGAACTAATAACCGCGACTCTACACTCGTCAGATGGTGCAAGGTTTCTTGAACAATTCTCACACGCAGATGAACTATTTGTTCTGTTGTGGACAACATATCTGGAAAACTTTCGGAAGCACATTATGATACACTGGTGAAGTATTTTGGATAACCTCTTGAGCCACAAGGAGCAAATTGCTATAACTCACAAGTTAATCATCATATTGTTATTATCACTGATTATTCAAGTACTCATGACCACGACTGTACACTCAATGTCATAAATTCGGTGCGAAATAGTTTAGTTACCCAGGCTCTCGTCGTGAAGAATGGAGACAAACTCAGTAATAAGATGTAACCTTTGTTTGAGTAAATTTGCTCTTTATAAAAGTCGATTAGCTAATTGTATATATTGTTTATAGATTTAATATGTAAGTGAAATAAGCAATTTAGATGTTTATAGTATTTTTCTCAGTTAATAAGTAAGTTGTGGAATCCAAGATTAAGTTTTAGGTGTAAACTGTGATTTAAATCTACCGCGTAATGTGTGGAGATCAGCGGTCTACAACAAAATCCACAAATTGTGTATATTTTGTATCTAATTTACATTTAATATAAATGCAGTGACTTTAGTAATGCACCATTTATTTGAGTAGTTAAAGAGGGAATGAAACCTTACAACAACTATTTGTTTATTTACATTTAGGAGTGGGAATTGTAATTACCAGCCAGTCTTCCCATAAACCCGGACGGCCAATACCTTCCCCGATGGTGCTTGGCCATACAAATAATTGCCAGCTCTGTGCTACCTTCTAATGAAGCCGGAAATCTAGAACTATCCAGGACCCAGATTAAGGATACGTATTTGATATAAATGGCCATTTATACAATTGTAAGATGGGTTTCTGGTCAATTACGATAGACTAACAACAGTTTCCTCAACTAGCTGGATCTGCGTGGAGACTCCATTATCGAGGTTTAAGGTAAATAATTTATTATTTTTTAATTGTACTTTGTTTTCTTTATTTTATCATGGGTTAATATATTATATGGGTTAATACATTATTATGGTTCTATTTAATTTCCGAGATTGTTGACAATTAACTGCAACTTCAGTGGTGCCCCGAAACTAATGTGGTCAATAAGAAATAGAGTTCTCTCACTCTTATAATTACCTCTCCAAAATTAGTTTTCTGCCCACAACTAACTCAAAGACAACTGCAGAGGTTGAAGTAACTAAACTAAAGGTTTCTAAATACCCCTGATGGTAACAAAGGCTTTAAAGTATCCCTAATAGGCTCAACATCGCGGCATATGTTGGAGAGGGTTAATTAGTACTAGTCTACAACTGTTGGTGACAATTTATCACCTCCATATTTTCCCTTGCGCAATGTCCAGTACTCCTACCCGTGAAACACAATGTACACTCACGCGTACTAAAAGTTGCTCAGGGGTGGGTCCTTCCTTCCCCTACTCCACCCTGGGCAGGTGGAATGGGGGAGTCTGGTTCAAATCTACCCCCACCTTCCACCCCCAAACTATCCCCAACTCACCCACATTCCTTCTCTAGCTGGCAGTTAGTGATTAGCGACGATTGTTCTCATTCATTGCAAATTATTGTTAAACCATCATTGAACATGCTTACAATGGCCAACATTTAACATTTATTAGGAATATATCAATACAATATACTGTATAATTGTATTCTCAAAATGAATCTCTATGCACAACGTGGGTTACAAGAATCTCAACTATAGTGATCTGCTTCTCTCTCTCTCTCTCTCTCTATCTTAACACGCAGACTACGAGGTCAGTTCATTTAAGTTTTTAAAATATGTAATGGGTTTGACAATGTGAATCATAGCAAACTGTATAGCCTCAATATGAATACAATACGTAACCATGGCTGGCAGTTAGAATTGAACAGATTCAGCAATAGTATTTGTTGAAACTTTCCCATTTAAGATCTGCTCTACCTTCCTCAGAAGTTTTAAACATTTCTTCAGTTGAGCAGCTCATGAAGACAGTAGTCAGTAGATAGTATTTTGCACATTCTGTAAAGAGTGTAGTGCACTGAACAATGTTGCTCCTTCCACTTCGAATATTTCCCCGAAATGGACTGCAAGGTCTTTGAGATACTAACTATTCATTGTAATTCCTTGTAACTTTCTCATAGCACACGCTTTCTACAACCAAGATATAACGGGTCTGAATGGGTTATAGGCCATTTTCCTTTATTATTGTGTGTGATGAATGTTGCCTGCATTCGATACACATAGAGGAGAGAGTTGATGGCGTTTGTAGAGGTGAGAGGCTGGGATCACAGATAGAGACAAATCGTAAGTTGTATAGAGTTCTACATTTAATTGATAAAAAAAGTGTATAGGCCACATAGAATTATATACAGACCGTTTATAGTATGTATGGTATTGAATAAATGGGAGAAACTGGTTATGAACCTCTCGGCCCTCCCACTGCCACTTGGTGGCGGAGTAGGGTATGTCCCATAATACTGTGTTTTTTGCACTGTTACCCAATCAGCGGGGGTGTGGAGCCCCCACCCATAATACTAGGATTGGTTAGGTTAGGCTAATGTGCTTTTAACCCCTCATTTTCCCTGAACTTCATAGCCCTCCCCACTATCGGGCGGCGTGTCTTAAGATCGTTTTATAATAGGGAAAACGGTTTCTCCGAGGATTGTAATTATTTCCAAACAGTATATATTGATGAAAACTAACAGGGAAAAATAAAAAATCCATGGGAAAATTGGTGACTGAAAAATGGAGTTTTTCCAGGTTAGGTTAGGTTGTTAGGTTAGGGTAATGACAAAATATGGTTTTAGGGGGCATGTTTTAATATTGCAAAATAATGGGTTAATATGAATTTGCAGAAGGAAAAATACCTTAAAAACACACTAATCAATGAAGGAACTGATGATAAAAAGGATTATAATACAAAAAACACGTACGTGACCTAAAATTCCAATTTGACCGATTCGTGTAACTCACGTTCTGTATAGAAACTTATTTTTGAGAATACAATTATATAGTATATTGTATTGATAAATTCTAATAAATATTTAATGTTGGTCATTGTAAGAATGTTCAATGATGGTTTAACAATAATTTGCAATGGATGAGAACAATCGTCGCTAATCACTAACTGCCAGATAGAGATGGAATGTGGGGAAGTTGGGAATAGTTTGGGGGTGGAAGGTGGGGGTAGACTTTGATCCGACTCTCCCTTCCACCTGCCCAGGGTGGAGTAGGGGAAGGAAGGACACACCCCTGAGCAACTCTTAGTACGCGTGAGTGTACATCCTTGACACTAGTCCGTTACCTACCACTATGTGCACAATAATTGTGTTAAAGGTGTGACGCCTACCAGCGTTGGCAGAATCGCCTCCCGTTAGCCACTAGCGCTCGCCAGGGCAGTGAAATGGGCTACAGTTATCAGAGAATGTTGTTCTTTCTTTCATAGTACTTGCATTGTTACAGACAGTCCACTGGTGGTCTTTATTTTTGTCTGTGACAACGGGAAGTATTTTATATCATGAGTAGAATATAAGATGCATTGTGGAGGGAGAGAGAGCGAGACGAGAGTGGGGTGGTAATATGTGCGTGCGTATGTATGTTGCCTCCCTCGCTCGGAGGAGTTTCCCGCTCGCGCGCTTTTCCCGCGCCCTTGATTGGCTGGCGGGTTCTTGGCGCGTCCTAGGGGCCTGCTGCCTTGTGACGTATCGGCCTGTGATTGGCCGACCACCATGCCTTTGTGGGATCCTGAGGGTCCCGAGGAGCTACCCTCCTCAGAGCAGGCTAGGGACGCACATGACTAACATCCTTTTTACAACTGTCCCCCATATCTCCACCTTTATGATACTGTCTCTCTCACTCAACTTCCTTCTTTCATTCCTCTAATCTTTTAACGTCACAGCACTCCCTTTGGGTTCTGTACACGATTTCATATCGGCCCATCGTATTGTGTGCGTCGCTCTCATATATATTTCCATGTGTTAGAATAGGCTATAAGGGTTCTTAGTATATGGAGGTTGGATGACTCTTTGTGTGTGTCTCCCTCAGTGTCCTTAGTTTATGGAGGTTTGATGACTCTTTGTGTGTGTCTCCCTCATTATCATTAGTGCTCTGCTGGGTTATTTAATGCTAGACTGGGATGAGGTTTCTGTTGTCGTTGTCACCGATGTGTGTATGGTTTGCTTATACCTACACGACTTCGACGGTTTCTGTGGTAGCCTAGGTCGTCCTTTTGGTTGTGTCTTTTGCGAGTGCAGCATCGTGTTGTAAGAGGGCATTAGCCTACTACCTTATAACACAGTGCTGCCTCTTTGCTTGACTTTAGAGGGATCGCCAGGGTAGAACCAGATACTTGAGATCTGGATCTACCAAGAGAGCATCCCCATCATTAACGTAACTTTAATCATACCGCCTTAAGGACAACGCTAGGCTATGAGCCTGTCTTGCTCAGCTACAGTTTCCTAACCTTGATATCCCAGCTAGACTTTATTCGCCTAGCAGACACTATTTAGGACATAAGCTCTTTTGGTTATGTATGCATTATTATTCACAGCATTTATTAGTCTATGTTGTTGTTGAGTTGCACAACCATAGCAGACTGTTTCGTTGATGAGGAAGTACTTCTTTTAGTGTCGAGCATTACTGCCGTTGCGCATTTATAGTATTCTCGTGTCAGTTAACATTATATGTTCTATCTTTTAGTGTATTCAGTCTACACGTGTGGTGTCCTGCCTCCTGCCTTTATATAATTTAAGATACGAGCATCTTATGAGCATCAGACTTTCTTCAGAAGTTTCCAGGTCTATGCTGTAGGACTATACTTCACTTTCTTTTAGATAGGAGTGAAGAGTTTATTGTTGTTTAGAGTAACTGTATTGAAGCATCTTTTTATTGTATTAAATCTTGTAGTGATTTAATTGATCTTTCCATAGCTTCCCTTTTATGCATTTTAACGTAACTTTTATCTTGTTTGTTACCAGTGTGGGTTAGCCTGAAGTAGAGTACATTTATGCCCAGTTAAGGATACCCCGTTATCGCAGATTAACTTTGGAGGGTATAGGTGTTTTTGTTCGCCAGCATATAAGTTCGAGGGTTTGGATCTGGCGTACCGTTGTTGCATAGTGCCCTATTACTAGTCCAATCATTAAGTGCCCTTGTTTTATTCGTAGCGCCGGTCGTAACAAAGGCTCCTGTAAGAGTAAAGTCTGTGATAAATCCGCCACTTCATGTTTTCGCCTCCCAGGTTCCCATGGTCCGTTCATACCAACTCGCGCGCGAGATGTATATTTGATAAATCTACAGTTATACTACCCCTATTTTGTCGCTATTTTGTTGGTACTAATAGGGGTTATTTTCAACGACACTTGTGCAGTGTTATGAGAAACAATTTATTAGGGAAAATAGGCACCAATAGATTCGCCATATTTTTCTCCATTACTCCGCATGGAGGATTTTCGTTATCAACAAATTGAAAAATACCCACTTCACAGACAAATACACCAAAAATCTAAGTCAAAGCGGGGGTGTGGGGGCGGCAGCCCCACATATAATACTAGGATAGGTTAGGTAAGGTTGTTAGGTTAGGCTAATGTCCTTTCAAAGGGGTATAGGCTAGTAAACACTAGGATAGCCTATACCCGGTCAGAGGTAAGAAGAAGAAGAAGAAGAAGAGTCCTGCAGTAGTCTCCTTGAATGCTACCCTAATAGGTTAATATTATGGCAATATTAAAGACCTCTTTCGCTGCCCTATTAAAAATAATTCATTAGGGAAAATAGGGACCAATAGACTCGCCATACTTTTCTCATTATAGTCCGCATGGAGGAATTTCGTTATCGACACTTGAAAAACCCCAATTACACCGAAAAATAACAAAAAAATAATAAATCCCGACCGTAAACAAAGCATTGCGCCCAATGAATCCTTCGACTGACTCCTCCTCTTCTTGTTTTGAAAAATGCTGTGAGTGTGATTCACCCAATAAATGGCGTGAGCGTTAGCCTACTCACAAAAACGAAATACCGGCAACCTGTTTTCCCCCCTTACAGATCTACATATATGAGGATGACAATAAATCAAGGGGGGGTGAGGGGGGGCGTTGCCCTCCCTCAATCCATCGTGTATCCAATGTACCCCACAATTTCCCTTACCTACTGTAAAAGTGAGATTCACCCAATAAATGGCGCGCCGTATCTTCAGATTAATGAATAATGGGTAAGTTAATGCAAATCCTCCACTCAAACCATGAAACACAATATTCCTTGAAAAAAATATAGAAATAACTTGGTAAATAAGGTGGCTCTAGCTGTCTTGAATGTTACCCTGCTGGCAACATATATGACGATTATTATAATTCACAAGGGGGTGAGTGGGGGCAGAGCCCCCCCCTCAACCCATCCTGTATCCCACGGCCTATAACGCAAGTCTTTATAAGAAAATTTACCCAACAACTGGTTTGCTTATCCATTTTAAGTCCACCGCCAAGGCGGGAAGTCACTTCGAGCGTAAAGTAAACAAAGCGACGCTACTTCTACGAACGCAACAGAGTTCTCTTTATATTTCGTCTCATATTATTAATAGTAAAGTGTCCCCATTGTTTTTCTAGTGTTTCGTACACCACAAAAGGGTGTAGCTTGGTGTTGGATACGTGGAAACCGAAAATAAATATGTATTAAATCGTTGGTGGTACCTGTCAAATAGGTGTCCAGCAAGTAAAATCGTACCAATAATTATTTTAATACCACAAATTTTCTGAGTGTTTTTTTATAATTTTGTTTGTTCATTTGCATCAATATATAGGGTGTTTGTAATGGTAAGTATAGGGAATAGGCTCGCACCCTTATTTTTCATGTTTTTTCCTCCAGATTTGGATAAATTAGGGTTTTCATGGTCTTAGTTATAATTCCAATGTGGGATACACGATGGGTTGAGGGGGGGCTTTGCTCCCCCCCCCCCCCATGAATTATTGAAATCGTCATCTATGTTGCCAGCAGGGGGTAAATATCGATTAAACTGCATAAAGAAGGCGTTTGTAAACATTAACGATTTCCGCAAGAGCTCTGAGCTTGATTAGAATGGACGTTTTTTCTATTAACCCTTTCACGCACATATGACGCAGAGGTTGCCAGATTAGCAATAAGAAATAGAGTTCTCTCACTTATAATTACCTCTCCAAAATTAGTTTTCTGCCCACAGCTAACTCAAAGACAACTGCAGAGGTTGAAGTAACTAAACTAAAGGTTTCTAGATACCCCTGATGGTAACAAAAGCTTTAAAGTATCTCCAATAGGCTCAAAATCGCGTCATATGTCGGAGAGGGTTAATGTTGGGTTTTATAAATGTGATCAAAATTATTCTCCCACAGTGGATTATACATGAGTACAGTATAAGGATTCCATAGACCTTCATTGTCCCTAATAAATGATGTATAATAAGGCTGCGAGCCTATTCCCTATAATTATCTTTGTAATTAATTAAAAATCTCCGGAAAACCTATTTTCCCCATTATCTATCGATGTTGAGACTCCCCCGATAGTGATTTGAAAAGACATTAGCCTAACCTAACAACCTTACCTAATCTATCCTAGTATTATGGGTGGGGACTGCCGCCTCCACACCCCCGCTGGTTGGGTACTAATCCCTTAGTAAAAAAAACAAAAATGGCTGTCGATAATATGAAGGCGAAATAAAGTCGATGAAGTCTATTGTGTTTACTCTGCAATCTTCAGCTTTGATTGTTTAATGATAACAGGAAAGTACCGTATTGACAACCTTGTTACGAAAAATACATTTTAGTAGCATATTTTTATATTAGGTTTTTACGAGGGTTAAACACATTTTCATATGATCTTTAGAGCTATCGAATTGACAACCTTGTTACGGAAAAGACATTTTAGTACCATATATACTTTTTTATTAGGTTTTGCCGAGAGTTAAAAGAAATGTTCATATGATCTTTAGAGCATATAGATTCCATATTTATCTTCAAATATATATAAAAAAAATCGTGGTATTAAAATACAGTTACACTCTGCAATCGAGTGTTTACGCTGAGGAGCTGGTGACGGTTGAGTGTGGATCGAACGGCATTTATCGTATTGTATGTAATTATATCTCATAATGGTCAATATGTATTATATGTCACGTATGTGTTTTTTAGATAAATCTACAGTTATACTCTCCCTATTTTTTCGCTATTTTGTTGCTCCAAATAGGTTAATATTATTAGTAGTAGACTTAGTATGGTTTGATGATGCACGGAAATGTATGTTTGACTTGAAATTAATACATTCAAGTATTAAAAACCTTCACCAAAGTGAGACTCATCTGCTGCGGTTTGTTTAAGGTTCCGCGGGTCACCCCGGGAGGGGCCTAAGAAGAAGAAGGGTCGCTGTTAGGTGAGAGTTCATTTTGTATCCCACATACTGGATACATATACTAGGTGTTAGGCGAGTGTTAGTTTTGTATCCCACGTACTAGGTACTAGTTATATATAATACTACTATGGGTTTCAGTGGCGGTGTGGTATCGTTTTTCGGGCAGTTGGATCAGTATGATATTTTGACACAGCTTTTATCACACCGGCCCCTAATTTTCGTCAATATAGTGCATTACCAAAAAATTAGAAATAAGCCACTTGTCCCTGTGTCATGAGGTTAAAGTCACACATTAAAGACTAAGAAACGGACAAGGCTACCGTGGCTTACCTGTGAGAACCACCAAACCATTATTGCTCCTCCATCAAACACGGTAGTTATCAGCCACCACCCAAACCTATTAACGACTTTAAATTAAAGTTATCTGTCAATATCAAGTATAAATATACAAAAAGTATGTATTTTTGTAAATTTATACTTGATATTGACAGATAACTTGAATTTAAAGTATAAATTTACAAAAATACATACTTTTTGTATATTTATACTTGATATTGACAGATAACTTGAATTTAAAGGCGTTAATAGGGTTGGGTGGTGGCTGATAACTACCGTTGTTGATGGAGGATCAATAATGGTTTGGTGGTTCTCACAGGTAAGCCACGGTAGCCTTGTCCGTATCTTAGTCATTAATGTGTGACTTTAACCACAGGACACAGGGACAAGTGGCTTATTTCTACATTTTTGGTAATGCACTATATTGACGAAAATTAGGGGACGGCGTGAAAAAAGCTGTGTCAAAATATCATACTGATCCAACTGTTTGTTAATAACTTAATAAGTTATTCCCAAAAACTGATGCCACACGGCCTCTGAAACCCATAGTAGGTGTGAGTTAATTTTGGATCCCACGTTCTGGGTACCGTATTACGGACATACACTAGGTGTTAGGTGAGGGTTAGCAAATAAAAAATGTGTTTTTTTTTTTTTTTCCGCGCCTGTTGAACCATCCAAAATAATGCTAAAATGTGCGTTATGAAGGGGGGAGGGGGTTGGGGGGAAGGTGGAGGGAGAGTATAACTAGATTTACCGTAAGGAACCCAAAATTGGAGAATGACCCAAGTTCGAACCTCGAAATCGCGAAAATATCACATTTTCGTTGTTTCAAGGTTCAAACTTGGGGGTTCGTCTTCAGATTTTGGGTCCCTTATTGCAAAGTACCATTTTCGTGTCTAGTCCAGATCTACATTAGTCTATTGAAACGCATATTTTACCAGATAGAATATTTTAAGTACCAAGTGTGAAAGCAGCCTGGCGGGGATACGCTCACGTTTACATTCGTGTCTAAGTATCTAACAGCCAGCTATTATTTCACCCATGCTGGCAACATATTTCAATGAGGATAATAAGTTGAGGGGGTGTGAGGGTACAGTCGTGAATATGAATGTTTTAACACCACCTCGTGATGTGGAGTTCTTGAGAGTTGACGAGTGAAGCTTAGAGTGGCCCAGAGAACCTGTAGTATAGAGATCGATTAATGTTTAACATTGGTTACCATTTTGGCGCCGTAATTATGAAAGAACAAGTCGATGTATTACTATTATTATTATCATTAATATAATTATATATATATATATATATATATATATACTGTATATACTGTATGTACAGTATATATATATATATATATATATATATATATATATATATATATATATATATATATATATATATATTATATTTTGTATATATTTATTTATTTAACTGTTTTATCATGTAGTATTTGGGCCCAAAGACCAAACTATGTATTCTATACCAGTAATGGTATTTTACATGGGAATAGACTTGCTTGATTATAAAAGAGAAGCTAATTACACCGACCTGGCATATGGCGTTGTAAAATCATATTCCTCAACACCTTCACCTGAGGTTGGCCAATCTCTGTCACTGAAGGGTCTCAAGAGAAACCCAATCATCTGATGATCTATGTGGCCCCCAATCAGACAGTCGCAAAATTGGCTCCGTGTGGCACAATGGTCTTTCCCAAATATCTGCATCATGTCTGGAGGGAATAATTAGGTTACACTGACGCAACATTATCAGTCAATGATCGAATAAAAACAAAAACAAATAATAATAATAATAATAATAATAATAATAATAATAATAATGATAATAAAATGCATGGATTATTTCAATAAGCCGTGTTCACCATCTTGTTTAGTCATGAAGTGATTATAATCATAATACTGTAAACATGCTCTTAACTCTATTTGGTCCGAGGAGGTTCTTATTGGATCTCCTCTGTTTCTGTCCATTCGCTTGGAGATTTTAAGACGTTATATCCCATTAACTTTTCGATAGTAAGACGATTCACTTCTAAAGTGGAACACATTCTATCCATCTCTTCTTTCGCAAAAATCTTCATCTTAAGAATTTCAATGTTCACCACCGTCAATGGCTCTCCTATCATTTCACTGACCAACCTGGTGAACAAGCCTACATCTTTTCTATCCTAAATGACCTAGAGCAGTTAGTCCAGCACCCTACTCGTATTCCTGACCGCCTTGAAGATCGGTCCAACATTCTTGACTTGTAACTTCTAATCCTCCTATTACACTGGAAACCTTTCTCTCCGTTGGGCTCCTCCGATCACAACCTTATCTCTGTTACCTGTCCTATCTCTGAAGTACGGCCATCCATCCGATCCTCTCAGCCGGCGGCGCTTGTGGCATTCTGGGGCTGCCAACTGGGAGTACTTATTTGATTCCCATGGAATGATTTCTTCCGTGGTCGGTGACCCTCGGAATGTGCCGAGTATATTACCGAGGTAATCCTCGCAGCCATGGAGGCATACATTCCATTTTCTTTATCTCAGTCTAATGCATGAAATCCTTGGTTTACTTATGCTTATTCTACTGCTGTCCACAATAAGGAGGCAGTATTCAAACGGTACCGTCACCTTCAAACTCAAGAATCGCGTACTTGTTATGTTTTTTTCTTCCGGATTATTAGCAGACGTTTGTATTCGGATTAGGAAGGGTATATGGAAGTCAGAGTTAATGGGGTTAGTCTTTACCACTTTAATTCCCATAGATACTTCCTAAGCTGTATAAAATCGTCTAATGATAGCCAAAATAAACTGTTAAAACGCGTCATAATCCTCAACGGGTTGATAGGGCTGTATGTGTTCTCGTGAATTTCCCCCATGGTGCATACTTTGCTGACAAGCTTGCTCATAAAAGGTACAAAGCTGAACGAGGCTTTTCATGATGAAGCTATGGCGAGCGTTGTTAATTAATAAGCATTTAAGGTTTTGAGCGCGATAACGTAATTGCCAACATATTTGAGTTATCTTAACCTACAATCTACCTCTAGGACTCATAGGGGTAAATACGATCTCAACAGACTCTCAAAATGAATGGGGCTCTTCATGTGGGAGAAATGAGTACCCTCCTACCAATTATATACTGCTAGTAACAATGGTCTCTAATAATAATACTGGGGCTTCTTGGCGGCTTCCTTTGTCCGGGAGTGAAAGTAGGGGGAAGAAAGGCCAAACGTAACATAATAATAATTGAAGTGTGTGTGTGTGTGTGTGTGGTTGGTTTCTGAACCCCCCCCCCCTTCTTCCTCATGCTTAGCCCCATTGGCTTGTCGATTTTCAAAAGTATATGTCATTTGTCTAGTTCTAGCCGGAAGTGGACGAAGCAGGAAGAATTAGGGTCAAACGTAATACTGGCCAAGAAAGTAATATATACCGGTACCCTATAATTATTAAGAGGGGGAGCTGTCTGGATGGGATACATGTCAACTCGTACCCAAGACAACTCGTACTCGAGACAACTCGTACCTTCAAAATACAACTCGTACTCACTTTTTAGACAACTCTTACTAAAGACAGATCGTACTCACTGTTATCCAATACCAAATAAATGTTAAACCTGTCTAGGCCTTTCTAAGCTTTTTTCTTTTTATGTTTATGTTCAGTTCAGTTCTGTTCATGGTGTGTGGAGGTAATGCCTTTCATAGGCACCTCTACCTACAGAGCTTCGCAATTCACGATCGAGTTTCATATAATGTTCGAACACATTCATAACGAATTATGCAAATATCCTTATGCTTTGGACAAGTAATCGATCGATTAGTTTTATATATTATTACGGATTATCATCAATTGCCAAACATTATGTACCGTATGTAGCAAGATGTCTGAATAGGCATCGGACATCAGTTCGGTACAGAGAACCAACAACACTCCATTTTGAACTTGATCTCAACGGTTGCAATGTATCAGCACATTTCTTAAGGGAAAATATATTCATACTACATACCACCAAATGGGACGAGTATATAAACTCATAAAACAATTACTGGTCCTGCATTATCTACCAAGACGTCATATCCCGGATACTTTGAGTGCCTTATAGGTCTCTGGCAAATATCTGCGAAAAACTTGTCTCCCTTTTTAAATATGTAGATAACAAAAATAATATATAATACTAGTATATATAATAAATAAAAGAGGAGGGTCTATTTTCAAGGTTAATGGTACGAGTTGACTCGTTCCGCCAGGTACGAGTTGGCGAGGTAAGAGTTGTTCAGCACCCGTCTGGATGTCCTTCTCCAATCATGTTTATACCCATTACTTTGGGGAGTTCAAGACGTTCGCCCCATTAGTTTTGCAATAGAAATGGGTCGAAACTTCTTAAAATCGCCAAAATCATCAGGAGAAGGTCATACAATCTATAAAATGAATGGGGACAAACATGAGGGAGAAGGGGGGTCCACAAAGTACCCCCAATATATATATACTGCCAGTGACAATGGACCCTCATAATATTGTGGCTTTTTGATGGCTTATTGGGTTCCTTGGCCCGGGAGTGGAAGAAGCGAGAAGGGAAGGTAATACTGACTGGGAATGTAATGCCATATATAAAGGACGTTTTCCCTCATGTTTAGCCCCATTAGTTTTGAAATGTTAAGCCTTTCGCCCCATTAGTTTGGCGATTATAAGACCTTTTGTGATACTTAGGCGTCGATTTTTCCCTGACGAGCGAAAGCGAGCCTGCTATTTAGGAGGCCCGAGGGGTATATTTCTACCGAATAATGCACAAATCTATCTCAAAGGGGGGTCTTGGGGATATTTGTTAGGTTTGATGTAGGTCTAGGGGGAATAAAAAAAAAATAATAATAATGATAATAATAATTTATTGTTATTATTATTATTAATATTAATATTATTAATAAATATTATTATTATTTTTATTTTTATTATTATTATTATTAGTATTCCTATCTATCAATTATTTTTGATTGGGGCAGAGAAAAAATCTTGTTACTTTCAATGCCTCCTAGTCCCAATTTCTCCATCGCAATCTTCCGCAAGACTATCAATTATTCTTCACAAATTAACTCTTCATCTTCTCTCAATATTCTTGGTGTATCTTTTCCATCCGACCTTTCTTGGAAAGATCATATGTCCACTCTTGTTAAAACAGCTTCCCAAAAGTTAGGTATGCTCAATCGTCTCTTCACCCCCGCGCAGCTTTTTGCTGCACCCCTGTATTGAGTATTGTTTGTATGTGTGGGGAGGCTCCAACCATACCGCACTTCTCGAAAGAGTAAAGTCCAAAGCATTTCGTCTCGTCAACTCAAGTCCTCTTACTAGTTCCCTAAAATTTCTTTCTACACGCCGCAATGTTGTATATCTTTCACTCTACTATCGCAATTACACCAATCAATGTTCTTCAGAGCTCTCTCAGTGTATACCCCCCTCTCTTGCAGCAAGTGCAAGGCACTCGCCTTTCAACACATTCCCACTCCTATTCTGTCCAGCTCTCCAACCCAAGAACTGGCAAATTTTCTCAGCCTTTCTTCTATTCAACAAGTGAACTCTGGAACTCTCTCCCTCAATCAATTTGTCTTCATCCTATGACTTAAACTTCTTTAAACTTTGTGTGTCCAGGCATTTTGACCCCAACGTCCCTTGATTTCAGCCTTGTCACTCTTTCGGCTTTGGGAGACACACTCGTTACAGGCAACCGGCCTTTTGTCTCCTGCATACACATAAAAAGGAAAAACTGGGTAAACTTGGGTAAGCTATGAAAACGTGGGTAAACCGGGTAAACCTGGGTAAAGCGATTAACTCCATCTATACCGACAACGTCTTTTCCATTTTATTCAAGCTATAATTAGACGATTTTGTGCAATTTAAGAAGGATTTGTGTTCGTAATAAAGGTTAAGTGATATAGTTCGAAGCCGGTTAATTGCTGTAAGCCCTTATTAAACTGCATAACATCGTCTGTTAGTAGCTAGAATAAAGTTAAAGAGACGTCGTCGGTACAGAAGGGGCTAAGCTTGAGTAAACCGGATAAACCTGGGTAAACTTGGGTCCTTACTCTGTTATTGTGTCTTCACCCAGTTATTTAGACTACTACTATTCCTTACTATTATTTGATATGATTTTGTGTTATCTAATGAATTACTAATTAAGTGTATTACTATCACTGCCTTTCACAACCTTTCTTCTACTCCAACTATCCCTTCTTGACATCTCCCTAATACCCAGTCTACAGCCTCTCTCTCTCTCACTCACTCACTCACTCACTCATTCTCTCTCTCTCTCTCTCTCTCTCTCTCTCTCTCTCTCTCTCTCTCTCCCTCCGTGTGTGTGTGTAAGGTGAGTCAATTCCAAGAAGAGTGAAGAAGTCACCCGAATTTAAAGTACGGTACACTCGAGTCCAAAATATCTGGACACTCGGTTTTACAAGGACTGCAGGTCAAAGGAGGAGTACAAAGGAGGGAAAGATGGCCTGCGGTAAAGTGTTCAAGAGGCTACTGGTTATATTAAGGGAGCCCACTTTGCTTTTTTTTTTATCTTTCTCTCCCTCTCTCTTTGGCTTGTATCCATTCGGCCCCATTCAGCCTACTGTTTTAAGACGTTTACCCCCATCCAGGTGTCAATATTTTCCTGACGAGCCAGCATATATATATATATATATATATTTGTTTTGACAGCAAGCTAAATTTGTACATTCTTCGATTGTTTCTCCATACAATGCTGGAGAGAAAGATACAAAAAAGACGGTGACCCCCCTTAAAGGAACACAGGAAAAATTGTTACCTCTTGGGTTAGACATAATAAAGGTGAGAGTGCTCCGTAGACAAAAAATACTATTATGAAAAGGGTAATTAAATTGTCCATAATAATACACCATTATTAGGATTCAGTGGTAATAATAAATCCTGCTAATAAAAAGATAGGAATGTAAATCAATATCAATATACCCAGTGATTATATAGATCTTTTTCGTTCGTTCCCTTTTTAGACCCTTGATATTTTACAGTGTATGTTGATAGAAGGGTGCTCACTGCTATAAGGGGCGAAGTATGTACTTATAAACTTTGAAGACCACTGTTGGTTGTAAGCGTACAACAGTAAGAGGGATTTTTTTTTTCTTTGACTATCGAACTTCTAAAGTGGAACACATTCTATCCCTCTCTTCTTCCGCAGAAATCTTCATCTTAGAAATTTCAACGTTCACAACAGCCAATGGTTCTCCTCTCTTTCAACTGATCAACCTGGTGAACAAGCTTACATCTTTTCTATCCTAAATGACCTAGAGCAGTTAGTCCAGCAACCCACCTGTATCCTGGATCTCTTTGGAGATCAGCCCAATATTCTTGACTTATTTCTAACCTCTAACCCTTCTGCTTATACTGTAAATCTTTTCTCTCGTTTGGGCTCCTCCGACCATAAACTTATCTCTGTCACCTGTCCTATCTCTCCTACAAGGCCACCCGATCATCCCAGCCGGCGGCGCATGTGGTACTTTGGCGGTGCCGGCTGGGAGGCTCTTCGGCAGTGCTTCTTTGATTTCCCATGGAATGACTTCTGCTTCCGTGGCCCTCGGAGAGTGCTGAACTCATTACCAAGGTAATCCTCTTGGGTATGCAAGCATACATTCCATATTCTTTCTCTCAGTCTAATGCAAACAAATCTTGGTTTATTCTCGCTTCTTCTACTGATGTCTGCAATAAGGAGGAAGCGTTCAAACGGTACCATCGCCTTCAAACTCAAGAATATCATCCTTTCGATGTTGCTGCCCGGAATCAAGCCAAATCTGTTCTTCAACTCGCCAAACATTCTTTCATCAATAATAAATGCACTGAACTATCCAACTCTAGCTCTTCCCAAGCCTTATGACATCTAGCCAAAACCCTCTCCAACAATTTCTCTTCAGCTTTCCCTCCTCTTTTCCATTCTGACGGCACTACCGTCACTCACTTTCTCTGACAAAACTGAACTCTTCACTAACACTTTTGCTAAAAACTCCACTTTGGATGATTCTGGTGCTATTCCTCCCTCTCCACCCCCTCTCTCCTACCTATGCCTAACATCATGATCTCTTCTAAGGATGTACTTTCCACCCTCTCTGGGCTTCATACTAAGAAGGCATACAGACCAGATGGTGTTCCTCCTGTTGTACTAAAAAACTGTGCTTCGGTGTTGTCGTCTCTCTCTCTCCTCTTACGTCTTCCCTTCTTGCTGGAAGTTCACCCTCATTCAACTTGTTCCAAAGAAGGGTGACCGCTCTCAACCTCCAACTATCGTCCTATTGTTCTCTTTTCTTGCATCTCTAAAGTTTTTGAAACTATATTCCCTCAAAATGTCTTAAGCATTTATCTTCCCATAACCTATTCTCGGACCGCCAGTATGGCTTCCTGGCACTCTACTGGTGATCTTCTTTCTCATCTTACTAACTTTTGGTCATCCTCCCTTCGGGACTTCGGTAAGGCATTTTCTGTTGCACTAGACATATCGAAGGGCTTTGATAGAGTCTGACACAAACTACCCTCCTTCAGTTTCTATCTCTCCATCTGTACCTTTGTCCCTAATTTCCTTTCCGGCCATTCCATAGCTGTGATCGTGGAAGGCCACCATTTATTTCCAGAACCTATCAACTCCGGTGTTCCTCAGGGTTCTGTCCTATCTCCATTATCTACCTATTATTCATTAACGACATTCTCAACTGCACCTCCAGCCCCATTCATTCATACGCTGATGACTCTACATTACACTATTCGACTAGCCTTCCATAACATCATTCAAAGCAGGAACTCCAAAACGTACATAAGGAGGCCATTAAGCACTTCTCTCCTGATCTCTCTACTATCTCTAATTGGGGCAGAATTTTGTTGTTGTTGTTGTTGTTCCCCAAGCTGCCTGGCCGAACAGCCCCAAGGCCCCAAGCAAGGCCAAGGCCATAACCAAGCGCCCCCACAGAACCCTCCCTGCCGACCACAATAAAGCCTGGGTGACCCAAGCCACTCCATGGCTGGAAGCTGAGGAGGATGCGGAAATGCCCGGGAAACCAAAGCCCCACCCAGGGCCCTAGGCCCCTCAGCAATTATGAAGAGAAAGTTGAGGGGCAAAGAAAAAATGTGACGCTTTGGCTTCCAATCTGCCAACTTCTAGGTAGGCAGATTGGGAGGTCAGTCCACGGAAGAGACGCCGTCACTTGAGATCTAGAAAATATATAAGTAAAAGGAATAGTCAGAGTAAGCTATGAGTATGGCAGAGATCACTCAGTTCTCACTCTGATAGACCAGCCCATCACCACAAAAAAATCTTGTTACTCTCAATGCTTCCAAAACTCAATTTCTCCATTCATCTACTCGTTGCCCCCTTCCAAAAAACTATGACTTACTCTTCAACAACATACAAATTAACCCTTCATCTTCTCTTAAAGGTGGGGGCGCATAGGTTGAGGTAAACATGGAAAAATAATCGCCACCCTGCTTATAATTATCTTGTAAAATGCAATGTCACTGAAATAATTATTAACAATGGTAAACAGGATTTTGCGGATCGTCTATACCGGGCCTGTGACGTCATAGTGACGTCACACCAGTATCCTTATCCTAGACTGGATGGTGGACTTACACTCTTGTGACGTCACAGGCCCGGTATGGACGATCCACAAAATCCTTTATACCATTGTTAATAATTATTTCAGTGCCATTGCGTTTTGCAAGATAATTATGTACAGCTTGGCGATTATCATTCCATGTTTATCTCAACCCATGCGCCCCCACCTTAAACATTCTCGGTGTCTCTCTTTCTTCTAATCTCTCTTCGAAAGATCATATTACCACCCTTGCTAAAACAGCTGCCCAGAAGCTGGGTGTGTTCAACCGCCTTCGGGGGTTCTTTACCCCTGCGCAGCTTCTTGCTCTGTACAAGGTAACAGTGCGTCAATGTATTGAGTATTGTGCACACGTGTGGGGAGGATCCTCTCACACAGCACTTCTAGACAAAGTAGAAAAGAAAGCATTCCGTCTCTGCAGTCTCTCTCTCTCTTCACCGCAATGTTGCATATCTCTCACTATTCTACCACTATTACAATAATCAGTGTTCCTCAGAGCTGTCTCAGTGTATAGCACCCCTCTTCATAGAGCACGTAGCACCCATCTTGCAATAGAATCCCACCCCTACTCTGTGCAACTCTCCTACCCAAGAGTGAAATTTTATTCTCAATCTTTCTTCTATTCAACAGTTGAGCTCGGGAACTCTCCCAGAATCAGTATTTCCCTCATCCTATGACTTTAAATTGTTTCAGACTCTGTGTCCAGGCATTTTGGCTCGAACGTCCCTTGATTTTGGCCCTGACACTCTTTCAACTCTGAGGGAGGCACTCGTCACAGGCAGTTCTGCCTTTTGTCTCCCTCACTCACATATAAAAACATAAATATAAAAGACACATGTAAGGGGAAGACAGGAGGTGGTGGTAAGCAGACATGCCACCTAATCACATAATGATTCTATTTCACCGCCACTGGGGCATTTTTTTTTTTTTAATTGCCATCTTCTGGAAGGAACATTGCATTCGTCCAGCAATACATTCCAAGACTAACGTGGCAGCCCTTGGGTTAACCCCTTAAGGATGGGCATGTTTGTTGACATGACCGTGCTGCTGGGTGGGTATATTTACCGAAAACGAGCTTCATTCCATGCTCTTTTTCATGCATAAAAGAGAGCCAGAGCGTAATACAAGGTGTTTCAAAAATAGATGGCATAACTTCAAGACTGTTCCCTATATCTAAATAATGAAAATAGTTCCTATGAACATATGTCCGGAAACGCTTGGTTTCCGAGTTATAGGCTTTTAAAGCATGTGCTAACCAGAATACTTTTATCTCCCACAGGTTACGTCTTGCATCACAGGATTGTCTGGGTAGCGGTGCATGTTGAATGGACATGTACTCATTTCAGGAGAGAGCAGATATGCACTTCATGTATGGTTTGGCAAATGGTAATGCAGTACAGGCTCGTCGTCTGTACCAGGAAAGGTTCCCAGACCGAAGATGTCCCAACAGGAAAACATTTGTGAATATCCATCGCCACCTGTGTGAATATGGGAATATGGTAAAAACAAGAGGGGAGTTACAAAAATGTATTAAAAGAAATGTATTTAAAAAATGTATTTACAAACATGTGGGAAATAAAGGCATTTTGGTTAGCACGTGTTTTAGATGCCTATAACTCGGAAACCACGCGTTTCCGGACATGTGTTCATAGGAACTATTTTCATTATTTAGATATAGGGAACACAGTCCTGAAGTTATGCCATCTATTTTTGAAACACCCTGTATATCTGTAAAAGGACGATAATAGAGCTTTCCATAGACACCTGAAACATCCTTGTATGACCACAGGATATCTTGTAGCGATCGCGTAACCGGAGGTGAAAATACCTTTAAATAAAGTTGGTTGGTGGAGAGAACATAATAATAAGTCATTTCCGTAGTTTTTTCCCTTGTCTCGCGAGGACGGGCGATGGTTGGGTGACGGCGGTGGTCCCAGAAACGGCCCAGTGGTGGTGCTGAGCGGTCAGAGTCCACCTATCGTCCTACCAATGCGCGGACTCTCTCTCAGAGGTCATAACGTAAAATGGTGCCCTGCATATGAAGGGCACTGCAATATTCTCTCTCCTGTCATATGATGATCACCGTCAGTTAAGGGTTAAAGAACCCTAAACATTTTGTGGCATTCTCCGACAGCATGGGGCGAAGTCTGCCATCTTCGATTGCTCTGTTCTAATTGAGATCGCAGAACCAACCAAAAGGATAGTGGAAGGAAAGGATAGCACAGAGAAAGATAAATGTTTTACTAAATTTGAAGTTCATTGGGGCTTTCATATCACTATTCACGGGCAGCATGACGTGCAGGAGTTTGGGGAGGAATTAGTATAGGATCAGGAATGTAGCTACATACAATTTTGTTTTGTTATTAAATATATAAATAAATATAGAAGATCCTACCTCTTTCCCATATTTTACTCTTTCACCGCGGCCGAGGTATTGGTATTAGCAGCTGAATTGGTATTACCAGCCCCAATTGTTGCCAAGAGGTTCTAAGCTTGCCACCTATATTCTGATCAGTGTGCTCTGTGCATTGGTTGAGGAAGGGTGTGTGTACAATGAAGAGGTGTTTAGGAGCTGAATATAACAAAAAAAACGGGCCACTTTTCCATGTAATTTTGACAGCTTTACACCATGTATAAATATGAGGTGCATTTCTTCTTCATTTATACAACCCCTGCTGTTTTGTAAACAAAATATATGATAAAATAAAAGTAAATATCATCCAATTATCGCGAGTGGAAGCGAAGGAGAAAATTGTATATTTTTTCTTGCAAGTGAAAGTGGAAGGGTCGGGTGGTCAGGGACAAAATATGCAAAGTATTGATCGATTATCCTGGGTTGCGAGAGGCGGTTGGGAGAATATGTTGACTGTTACAGGAAGAGTTCGACCCAGTCTTTTCATTGGATCTACTTTCAATTCGCTCAGGGCTACAGATATGGCGCTAGAGCAACGTATATTGAGCGACATCAATAGGGAAATAGCCGCTAGGGCGCATTCTTACCTATAAAATCTGCCGCAAACAAAGGGTTTAGTAAGCCATTTTAGATTAACAGAATAGTGACCACTGCTTGTGGTCACCAACCTCCATGTATGAGTTAGGGCTAGTCCTATCCAAAGTGAGGTTTGGCATTCTCTACACAACCTTAGCCATTTGTCTGTCTCTTTTACTGTCCTATTTTTCCTTCTGGGGGCAGGAGACTAGGAATCCTCCTCCCCTTGTAAAATTCGCTTACTAGACGAGCCATAGTAAGGGGCGAGGGAACGCGAAAGTGGCTCTATCTTGAGTCGACGGGGTATGTGCCTGATTATATACATACACACACCATGAACATTTCAGTAATGTAAGCACGTTTCTTCTTTTCTTTTCTTTTATATTTTACTTATATTTATATTTTCTTAGAGCCATTGCACCTAGTATTTTATCTCACAAGGAATCTTTATTATCCCAGTACAGTCACTTATGGAAGGTTGTGACCTCTTGCAGTATGTATTTTGTTTTGCGAAGAAAACCATGAGGATCGAATTATGTTTGCAATTTTACCTTATAATAAATATGTTTTTTCCTATCGAGGTACATATATTTGTATTCATAAATGATCATATCATATAGATACACATGCATAATACAAACATATACATATTAGAAGCCCGCGAATTTCTATGAGCGTGCCAATATTTGCAGTCATATTTTACCCCTAAGTACCCCAGCACAGTGAGCAGGTACATTAGTGGGGGAGTGTACAGTCGGGGTCAGAAGTTTCGGGACAATATTTGGAAGCGCAATCATGATACACCGACCAACAATACTGATAAACCGTTTAAGGGGGATGGGAGGTGGGGGAGACGGGGGGAGGTTGGACCCCTTTCTCCCTCCTGTTTAGTCCCATTAGTTTTTCAGATTTTAAGACGTTCGGCCCATTAGTTTTTTTTTGTAACTTTTTGCCTCACTTCATAGGCAATATTAAGACCTTTCGTGACCTTAAGGTGTCGATTTTGTTCTGGCGAGCGATAGCGAGCCTGTAATTTAGCAGGAACCGTGAAATTTTTCTACCGGAAAATTTACAAATTTATCTAGAATGGGGATCTTGGGGATGTTCTTTTAAGTTTGATGGAGGTCTAGGAAGGAAACTAAAAATATAAAGAATGTATACATATATCGACCAATGAACAAACCCTTCCCCCTCAAGCAACGAAGATCATATGACTGAGACACACTCGTTAGCACTCACTGTCTTGTGTTTATTATTAGCTGTTCAAGTGTTCCTGAGCACGACTGTACCTACTACTAATTGGGTCCAGGCATTACATTCCTGAAGATACTTGGAACGTCAATATCTACTGGAATGGGTGTTGACTCACCCAGTACTGGACAAAAAGGAGGGAGTGAAAATGCATTTGTATTCTTACTTCAAGAATGTATTGGATGTTCATACTACTACTACTACTACTACTTTTTTTTTTTAATATTGTTCATACATTTTATTTTACAAGCATCAGATATTACTATTCAACATCATGCAACTTCAATCCAGTCTCCTTCCTATGCGACCCTCTGCCACTGCTGCCTCGTAGTCCACTTCTGCCACCGTCGCTGGTTGTGGTGCAGACAGTCTTGTTCCCCGCAGGCATAGTAGTGCTGATCTGAGCAACGAGAAAGATAGACGGCACCTCATCCAGGCTACAACGTGGCTCCTGGGCTGTTTCTTCTTCTCTGCGATGATCTCTGCAAGCCTTGAATAGAAGCACTGGGCCCTAGGTCCCATCCCTCCAGATGTGGTGAAGACTAGTGGGGTAAAGCTGCCATGTTCGATATTTAAGATCCTTTCTCCATATGCCCTGACCTTCTCTTGTTCATTCCTACTACTACTACTACTACTACTATTATTACTAATACTAATACTAGAAAAATAAACGTGCCTAGTAGAGCACATTCCTCCGCCATGTGTGCAATCCAGAGCAAGTGCATTAATTCGTTCAGACAATTCTGAGATGACGTATTGGAATTATACCTATACATGTATAAAGGACAAATTGATCAAATGTGATTGGTTTGATAGTTTTCTGCAGGACTTGATCAAATGCTCAACTTTTCAAATTGTTTTCCTCAGTTTACTGTATCACAGGTCTAACTCCATATATTCGAGGGTCTTGAAGCCTTATGTACTGTGGAACTAATCCTGGCTGGGATAGAAACCATTATTCCAGGTTTATGAAAACTAGTATGTAAAATTACAAAATTGAATTAGAAGATTATATATAGCAAAACAAATCCAGGAACATCAGGACACATAAGAATGCATTATGATATTATAAGCTATTTATGACATGAAGAAAATGTTACCAAAATAAGAGTAAAATATCTAAATATGCCAGGTTACTGTTGGAATGTAAAAATTAACGCTTACAAATACTTAGAATGGATATATTCTTCCACGCACAGAAATAATTATTATCTATCTATCTATCTATTGCCGAAGGGATGGCCACGAACGAAACGGTCCCATGCGCCTCTGTCCCCAGTCAGTCGACGCTCTCCCCGCCCCATCCAGCACCGCCTTCGCTCATATACTTCTTAACTCCATCCTTCCACCTCTCACTCGGTCTACCTCTCCCTATCTTTCCTTTCACCCAACTCTCGTACACTATCTTATTCATTATATCACTTCCCATATGTTCCACATGGCCGAACCATCTCAAGGTGTTCCTATTCACACTTTCCAATACATCTACATCCACACCACACCTCTCTCGTACTTCCTCATTCGTCTGTCTATCCCTCCATGTAACTCCACACGCACTCCTCAAGTAACTAATTTCCATCCCTCTCACTCTTGGTTTGAATCTCTTCACCAATGCCCATGCTTTGCTCCCGTAAGTCAATGTCAGAATTACCACACTGTCATGCAAGGACTAAATTATTATAAAGCTATGAAGTCATAGAAATGCACAAAGTATTAAAACAAATGTCTAACTTAATTGTACAGATCTCTGAAGATACAATAAGCACAGTCCTTTATTATTGTAGATTAAATATATTCAGCAGTAAACGAGTAAGAAATTGTAAGGTCTAACTCAAGCAAAGCAATTGAATATTAAGTCTATAGAAACTTACTAAGAATGACAGAAATCCCTTTTACAATGGCAATTAACAATAAGTAAACTAAAATACTATTGAATTAACAAAACTTAATAACACCTGATTACATTTAATCACTAAGATTTATGACTGACTTATATATAAGTAAACTCATATCACAAACAAAAATAATTACACACAATCTTACATTATATAATAATAAACTAACCGGTACTCGACACGCATATACCTTGCAAACTGCTTATATCTAGTGGAAGTTTCGATGGGGAGAAATAGTTATAAATTAAAATAAACTATTTACAAGGAGAGAGAGGAGCGCGAGATGCTAACTGGTTGAGTCTTCATAATCAAGTGGATTGCTAAGCCAGCACACTGTAAGTCAAGAACAGCGTCAGGACTGGAGCCCCTTTTCGAGAACCCCAGTCCCTTGAACTGTTTATGAGAAAGTTCCAACACATACGCGGGTGACTGACGCTAGCCGGCACAATAATTCTCGTCTCACGCACTCGCCACAACAGAAATACGGGGGAAAATATGTGATGCAATTCTGGTTTACAGTGCAATATAATTCTGGTTTACATTGCACAATATATATATGTGTCCTATCTATATATGTATCTATCTATTTCTATCTATATATCTATCTATCTCTATAGTATCTATCTATCTATCTGGTGTTTTCAAGGTTTCCAAAATCCAATTTCTCCATTTATTCACCCGTCAGTCTTCCACATGATTATTCCTTACTCTTCTACACTACACCAATCAACCTGTCAATCTCTCAATATTCTTGGTGTCTCTTTTTCGTCTGATCTTTCTTGGAAAGATCATACTACCACTCATGCTAAAACAGATTCCCTGAAGTTAGGGGAGCTCAACCATCTACGTGTGTTATTCACCCCCTTGCAGCTACTTGCCCTGTACAGGGGCACTCTGCACCCATGCTTGCACCCATGCATCGTATGTTTTGCATATGTGGGGAAGCTCCACCAAAACCGCACTTCTCGAACGAGTAGTGTCAAAAGCATTTTGTCTGATCAACTCACCTCCTCTCACTAATTTTTTGCAATCTCTGTCTATGCACTGCAATATTGACTTTCTCACTTTTATACCTCTACAACAATAATCCGCGTTATACAGAGTCTTCTCAGTATATACCTCCTCCCTTGCAGAGGAGGCACCCGCCTTTCAACACAATCCTATCCCTATTGTCCAACTCTCTAACTCAAGTGTAAACCGATTTTCCCAGTCTTTCTTATACTCAACAAGTAAGCTGTGAAACTCTCTCCCTCATCCTCTTACTTAGACTAATTCAAGCTCCGTGTATCCAGTTGTTTTGATTATAATGCTCTTTGAATCCAACTCGCTATCATTCTTTCAAATCTAGTGGGACACTTGTTATAGGCAGCATCGCCTTGTGTCTCCTTCATATACAGGGTGATTCAGTAACCCTTTTCATAAATTTAATGGCAAATTCGGGAGACAAAAATAAGACTAATTTACTCTAGGACCCTTAGGGTGAGTCTTTGATATGATGGAGATATTACACCTTTAAAGTTATCGATAGATAGAAAAGAAAAAAATCTAAGGAGTGAGAATGAAAATGTCGTTGCTAACTGGCAGGGTAGCGTAACCAAGACTTGGTATCAAAATGGCTGCATACGGTAGCTGGATGCAGTTCGTTTCGCAATTTACAAAGGTACATTACTACTGTATTTGTATTATCATCATCATTATTATTAATAATCATTGTATTAGTAGTAGTAGTAGCAAGGGGAGAAGCAGGCGGTGGAGGATAAGTAAGAGGAAGAGGAGGAGGAGTAAGTGGTGGAAGAGGGGTAAGTGGAGGAGGAGGGATCTTCCTGCCGACTTTGAGCTTTAATACTCTGCTCGTCTTAATGAATCTTGAATCAATCTGTACATGAATCTAAAGATTGTTTCTTTGCTTACACGTGGTACGTAAATGGTTGCATATGGTAGCAGTTGTCTCAATTCTCAAAAGAACATTAGCATTTTATCACCATCATCATAATTAATACTCTATTCATCGTAGCTGTAGTAGTAGAAGTAATAGTCGTATTGTATTATTATTATTATTATTAGGTCAAGTTATGTCATTAGCATGTTATCATTAATTATTTATACAGTATTGTGAAATTTATTGTTATTATTATTGATTGGTGCTGTTGATGGTTTGTACAGTAATTTTTTCATGTGGTGCTTTAAAGCTTCTCATTATGTTGGTTTTTGTTATAATTTTATCATAAATAAATTTATGGGTAATGAAAATCTCATGTTTGTACATACTTTATTTACAAATACTTTACAATACAGTATTACAGTATACATTTTGATACCAAGTCTTGGTTACGCTACCCTGCCAGTTAGCAACGACATTTTCATTCTCACTCCTTAGATTTTTTTCTTTTCCATCTATCGATAACTTTAACACCTAACGAGCGGCCTAGGCGGTAATTTATATGTACCGCCCAGCGGGGTGTTTTTACCCTAAATAGGGTTGTTTATGTGATCATTTTCATGCCTAAATAAGACTCAGAGCGTAAAACAAGTATCTATCCCTGAAAGGGCATAAACAGAGCTTTCCAATGACACCCCAACCATCCTTGTACGACCGACCGCTAGTTTTCTTGCAATGATCGCGCAACACGAGTGCAAAAACCATGTAATTAGGTAGTTTCCCTACATAATTCCCTGTATAGCGAGTGCGTGAGGGTGGGGGAGGATGGGATTCATGTCAGTAGGTCCGCCGCGGTGGTCTGGAGCAGTCATACGCTTGCTACTCTCCTGCCACCACTTATCTCTCTCTCTCAGCAACATTACGTGCTGAAAATGGCACACGACATAAGTTGTGAACCGCCACTTAGTCCAAATTTCTTTCACTCGACATATGTTGCGCGCCGCCAGTTAAGGGTTAAAGGTGTAATATCTCCATCATATCAAAGACTCACCCTAAGGGTCATAGAGTAAATTAGTCTTATTTTTGTCTCCCGAATTTGCCATTACATTTATGAAAAGGGTTACTGAATCACCCTGTACAGGTATATATATATATATATATACCGTATATATATATTAACTGTGGGACTTGTGTTGAGTTTACATGAAGGCAGGTGTCAATGTATTAATGCAAAAAATCGATGGCAATATATAGGAGGCTTACACACCCATGGGATGGGGGGTGGGGGGGGAGTAGAGTCTGGGAATATTAGGGAAAGAGAAAAAAAGAAAGGTGTAAGAAGGGGGAGATGAAGCTGATGTATAGTAATGTGGATGGCTTGCTGTCTAAGAAATTAGAATTGAATGACTATATTGAGAAATATAAACCACATATTATGTGCTTAGCAAAAACAAAGTTGAGAGGTGGTACTGAATTGGGAGTGTTGGGATGGGAAGGGTACAATGTGTGGAGAAAAGATAGAGAAGGAAAAGTGGGCGGTGGAGTGTTAATAATGACTGACAAAAATATAGAAGCAAGTGAGATTAACCTAGGCAATAATAGATCAGAAATTATAGCAGTGACAATGAAAGACAAGGACAACAAAGCAACTGATATAGCAGTGGCTTATATACCACCACAAACTAGAGCATGGAAGCGGGATAAATATGATCAACTAATCACGGAATCTCTAGATGCACTAAAAATACTTTTTAATAGGAGAAATAAATTATTATTAACAGGTGATTTCAATTGTAAGGAAGTCAATTGGGAAGGGTTAGATGCGGGAAATAATAATGAATCTTGGGGCAGTAAATTACTGAATCTAGTAACAGAAAACATGTTAACACAACATGTTAGAGAAAACACACGAATCAGAGGGATGGATGAACCATCCAGGCTAGACCTAGTCTTCACCAGTGATCCACATGATGTTAGAAAGATAAATTATCGTTGTCCCTTGGGAAAAAGTGATCACAAGATTTTAGAAATGGAGATGGATTTGGGAAAAAATGAGGAGAGAAATGAAGGACATAAAATAAATAGATACAATCATGCTAAAACTGATTTTAAATCATTGAAACATTATTTCCAAAGTATAAATTGGAAGGAACTAGAAAGCCTGGAAATGGTTCAAGACAAATATAGACTTTTCCTGAAAGTATATGAAGAAGGGATACATAAATATGTCCCAAGGTTCCAATCAGGGGTAAAGAAGGAAAAAGAATGGATCAATATAAGATGTAGTAAGGCACAGGATAGAAGAAACCGAGCCTGGAATATAGCACGGAAGAGACATAGTGAAAATAACTGGAATAAGTACAAGGAGAAAAGAAATGAATACGTAAAGATACAACGCGAGGAACAATATAAATATGAAAGGAATATTGTAGAGAAGTGCAAAAATGAGCCAAAACTATTTTATAGATTTGTAAATGGAAAAATAAAAACAAAAGAAGGTATTGTCAGACTAAGAGTTGGAACAAACAGCTATGAGAAAGATAAAGAATTGTGTGAAGTTATGAATGAAAAGCTTCAGTCAGTGTTTGTAAAAGAGGAGTTTATAGAACCTGATAGAGAAATGAGAACACCACAGATGCCTGAAATGAAAGTGACAAAAAGTGAAGTGCTGAAATTGATGCAGGATTTGGACGTGAGGAAATCAATGGGACCAGATGGAGTGGCTGGATGGATCCTCAAAGAATGTGCGGTAGAGTTAGTGGAACCAATCTATGAAATCATCAAATCTTCACTGAATGAGGGAGACCTGCCAATGGAATGGAAGAGAGCTAACATAGTACCAATTTACAAAGGAGGAGACAGAGAAAATCCGCTTAACTACAGACCGGTGTGCCTCACCAGCATTGTTTGTAAAATTTGTGAGAAAATTATAAGGAAAAAGTGGACAAACTTCATTGAGGGACAGGGGGTGCTTAGCGAGAAACAGTTTGGATTCAGGGAAGGGAGATCTTGTGTATCTAATTTATTAAGCTTTTATAGCAGAGTTGTAGATGTTACACAGGAGAGAGAGATGGGTTGACTGTGTTTACCTGGACCTGAAAAAGACCTTTGACAGGGTGCCTCACAAAAGGTTATTGTGGAAATTGCAGGTTGTTGGAGGTGTACATGGTAGGATGTTAAAATGGATGGAAAACTTTTTAATAGGAAGAGAAATGAGGACCACGATACGATACGAGACGAATATTCACAGTGGAGGAGTGTGACGAGCGGAGTACCACAGGGATCAGTGTTGGGTCCGATAATGTTCCTACTTTATGTAAACGACATGCCAGAAAACTTGAATAGTCATATGAATATGTTTGCGGATGACGCTAAGATCATGAAGAATGTCACCTGTATAGAAAGTTGTCAGGATCTTCAAAAGGACAGTTGCACAGATGGAGCCAAACCTGGAAAATGAGTTTCAATGCAGAAAAGTGTCATGTTTTGGAAGTGGGAACAAGTGAGATAAGGCCAAGCTGGGAGTACAAATTAGGAATTGAAATAATCGGCAAAACACGGCATGAGAAGGACCTTGGAGTGATAATACAAGATGATCTATCCCCGGAGAAGCATATTAACATGATCATTGGAGGAGCATATGGAATAATAACCAATATGAGAGTGGCATTTAACTATTTGGATGAAGAAATGTTAAGAAAACTGATAATGACTATGATAAGACCAAGATTAGAATATGCAGCAGTGATATGGTCACCACATTTGAAAAAAACATATAAACAAATTAGAGAAAGTCCAAAGGATAGCAAAGAAGACGATCCCAAGATTGAAGGAGTTGACATATGAGGAAAGACTTAAGACACTACAACTGCCTACCTTGAAAGAGAGAAGGGAACGAGGCGACTTAATAACGATGTTCAAGGGAGTAAAAAGTTTGGAACGAGTAGATAGGGAAGATCTATTCGTGAGGGATAATGGAAGGACAAGAGGGCACGAGTTTAAGCTGAGGAAGGGCAGATGTCGTAAGGACACAAAGAAATTCAGCTTCCCATATAGGAGTATAGAGACTTGGAACAACTTGGAGGAGGAGGTGGTGAGAGCGAGGAACATTAACATGTTCAAATCTAGGTTGGATAAAAGTAAATATGGAAATAGGGCAACATAAGTTATGATATGTTAGTCCAAAATACTGGGAACTGGGAATATCCATTACGATACTTGTCTAAGTAAAATGGATTGATTATAAAGTAACTAAGACAGGACAATACGAGCGCTGCTCAATTCCTGTAAACTACAAATAGGTAAATACACACACACACACACACAGTAACACAACACAATCTTCCCACGGTTTGCTTCCTCTCTTAGGTGGGCTCCTGGGAACATTTGAGAATAAGGACAGGTGGTGAGCTGAAAACAAAACTTGGGTATACAAAAATATCATAACTACTTGCCTGAAAACAAAATATATAGATAGATAGATAGATTGATATATATATTTATATATATTGATATAGCTAGATGGATATATAGATGTTGTTACGGCCTCAAGGTTTTTGTAACCAAGCTCATATAATTTAATGTTCGCCTGTGCGCCTCTCGTCCGTATGTCATAGATGTCCTGATTGATTTACTTATACAGTACGTATTGTTTGTATTTTAATGAGCTGGGCTCATATCCTTATTAGTTTTCAGTCTTATGCTATGCCAATACAATATGTTCTGCATAGTTGTTTATGCCATTGTACTTGTTGATTATCACGTAACCTAATACGATATCGGGCCTTTTATTAGATGAACTGTACAACTTTGCCATCTAGGTGGGCTTTCGTCTTAGTTAAATCAAATGTTAATTTCTTATGTTTTGACATTGCCATATATATAAGTTAATTCACTGTGATGGTCAGTTTATTTTACACATCGATTTTGTTTATAAGTGCCATAATTTATATTGCCGAAATGTACTCGACGGAGTCGAGGGTCCCTCGACTCATTCTCATCACTTATTCTTCAATTCTTTCTCGCTTTCTTGATCTATACTTACTATTTCCGGCAGTACTTCTTTGATTTCCCATGGAATGACTTCTGCTTCCGTGGCCGAGGACCCTCGGAGAGTGCTGAACGCATTACCGAGGTAATCCTCTCAGGCATGGAAGCATACATTCCATTTTCTTTCTCTCAGTCTAATGCAAAACAAATCTTGGTTTACTCATGCTTGTTCTACTGCTGTTCACAACAAGGAGGAAGCATTCAAACGGTACCGACGCCTTAAAACTCAAGAATATCATTCTTCCTATGTTTCTGCCCGGAATCAAGCCAAATCTGTGCTTCGACTTGCCAAGCACTCTTTCATCAATAATAAATGCACTGAACTATCCAACTCTAGCTCTTCCCAAGCTTTCTGGCATCTAGCCAAAAACCTCTCCAACAACTTTTCTTCCTAGTCTTCCCCTCCCCTTTTCCACTCTGATGGCACAACCATCACTTCTTCCTCTGACAAAGCTGAACTCTTTGCTCAAACTTTTGCCAGAAACTCTACCTTCGATGATTCCGGTGCTATTCCTCCTTCTCCACCCCCCCTCTCTCCTACTTATGCCTATTATCCTAATCTCTTCTAAAGATGCACTTCCTACCCTCTTTGGGCTTAATACTAAGAAGGCGTACGGTATGGACGGTGTTCCTCCTGTTATACTTAAAAACTGTGCTTCCATGCTGACCCCCTGCCTAGCCAAACTCTTTCGTCTCTGTCTCTCCTCTAACGTCTTTCCTTCTTGCTGGAAGTTTGCTCTCATTCAACCTGTCCCAAAGAAGGGTGACCGCTCTCAACCCTCCAACTATTGTCCAATTGCTCTCATCTCTTGTATCTCTAAAGTTTTTGAAACTATTCTTGCTTCCAAATTTCTTAAGCATTTCTCTTTTCATAATCTGCTCTCAGATCGTCAGTATGGCTTCCTTAATTAAGGGTGATCTTCTTTCATATATTACTAACTCTTGGTCATCCAACTTTCGGGACTTCGGTAAGACTTTTTCTGTTGCACTAGACATATCGAAGGCCTTCGATAGAGTCTGGCACAAATCTTTAATTTCCAAACTGCCCTCCTTCGGTTTCTGTCCCTCCATTTGTACCTTTGTCTCTAATTTCCTTTCTGGCCGTTCCATAGCTGCGGTTGTGGACGGCCATCGCTCAATTCCTCATCCTATCAACTCCGGTGTTCCTCAGGGTTCTGTCCTATCTCCTATTCTCTTTCTAATTTTCATAAATTATCTTCTCAACTGTACATCCAGTCCCATCCATTCATATGCAGATGACTCTATTTTTTTTTTTTTTTTTTTTTTTTTTTTTCTATATTCCAACTTACTTCCTCTCGGGCATAGGCTGAGAGCCTTAACATTCACCGCTTTACAATGAACAGTGAAGCCTGTGAGGTCTTGTTCCAGTCTAGGGAGTGAGACATTTGAAGCACGTAGAGTACAACGAGCACCTGCCATCTTGCCTTCACATGAGGCACGGTGCTCACTCATGGCCCGAAACGACCCCATCTCTGAAACCACCTCGTTCCCGTGCTTCACTGTCTCACCCCTACACTCGGACTCTCACACTTACACACACACAACGCCACCTGTTGAGCAGATAACTCACCAGGCATTGCACCCCTATAGCATATTTTGAATATGGGAATATTCATACAGTGCTATTTAATCAGGGAACAATGAGGGTATTTTATTGACGTTTCGGTGGGCTTGTGGTAATGCACTGATACCAGGTACAGCACAAATTCCATCCCAATAATATCAATAATATCTTCCCATTGATACATCGGGATTTGAACCCGGGACCTTTGGATTACCAGGCCAGTGGCAAGACCACTCCACCACACCTCCCCTACACCACTTGATTAGTTTTCCAGAATGCCCCAGCCAGCAGTCCCTCAAAAGTAAACGTAATGAAGCCATAAAATGCTTATCTTCTGATCTAGCTACTATTTCCAATTGGGGTAGAGAAAACCTTGTTACATTTAATGCTTCCAAAACTCAATTTATCCATCTTACTACCTGTCAGGAACCTCCAGAGAACTATCCCTTATTCTTCAACAATACAAAAATCAACCCTTCATCTTCCCTCAAAGTTCTTGGTGTCTCTTTTTCTTCTGCTCTCACTTGGAAAGACCATATTACCAGTCTCGCTAAGGCAGCCTCCCAGAAGCTGGGTGTGCTCAACCGCCTTAAGGGGTTCTTTACCCCTGCACAGCTACTTGCTCTGTACAGGGGCACAGTGCGTCCTTGTATTGAGTATTGTTCACATGTGTTGGGAGGATCCTCTCACACCGCACTCCTAGATAAAGTAGAAAGGAAAGCTTTTCGTATCATTAACTCCCGTCCGCTCACCAATTATCTGCCATATCTCTCTCTTCGCCGCAATGTTACATCTCTCTCACTATTCTATCGCTACTACAATAATCAGTGTTCCTCTGAGCTTTCCCAGTGTATACCACCTCCTCTACGTAGGGTACGTAGTTGTAGCGGGCGGTTTATGGTTGAGGCACTGAGTGGAATGGTTAGGGTTAAATTATATTCTTACCTCATATTTCCTGAACACTGTTGCAGTACTCTGTAGAATTCTGTAAATTGTTTTATGTATTGGATAATATTTGAAGAGGTCTTAAATAAACAAGCACAGGCTTTTGTGTTGTTTATTTTAGCAGAAAAATATATGTCGTTTAGCCCTTAATCCTAATTTTGAGATATTAGAATATATTACACTAGACGTCCCTTGCGTTGGGGCAATGTAATTATAAAGTACTTCTTAATGTGGTGTATACTCGATGTTGAGTGTGTACCGAGATAAGTACTCTACTTAATACTTAGTGATAACACTTTAATAATAGCAACCTAGAACTATAAGCTGTTTTCCAAGTAATAATGATCTTCCTGTAAAGAGAGAGAACATATGATTAGAAGGGAATCACTAGAACACTTGTATGTCACTGCTTACTGTATGTCACTTATAAGGTACTTCTACACTTATACAAGTCACTAGTTTTACCCAGAGGGCTGGAGAGAGATACCCTCCTTAGGGTGTGGTGGTGTGCTGACTGACTCGCCCTCTGCCTCTTGAGGGAGGGGCGCGGTTCAGCAACACCATGTGACAACTGGATGTGACAAAGTTGCTAGCAATTACTTCTCGATATCTTGGCAACGGATGTGTGATACCATTTGGTGATAGTGGGATCCGTGCTTGCCTTAGCAGAGTGGAAAGTTACCAGCTTCTATTGTGATGGTGTGAGCTTCTATAGGGAGATCCCACCAACACACTTACAGTTGTTTTTAAAAGGTAGTTATAATGGTGCGAGTTATATATGTGATTATATGATTTATCTTAGAAGTGTACAGTCGCTCAAAATTCGCTGTTACATAGTACCCGCCTTGCAACACAATCCCACCCCTACTCTGTGCAACTCTCCAACCCAAGAGTGAAATGCTATTCTCAGACTTTCTTCTATTCAACTGCTGAGCTCTGGAACACTCCCAGAATCAGTCTTTTCCTCTTCCTATGACTTAAATTGCTTCAAACTCAGTGTGTCCAGGCATTTTAGCTCGAACGTCCCTTGATTTCGGCCCTGTCACTCTTTGAAATCTGGGGGAGGCACTCGCTGCAGGCAGTTATGCCTTTTGTCTCCCTCATTCACATAGATTTTTTTTTTTTTTAGAGCATTCATACTTATATATAATCTAAAAGAATGTTTCCGTGCACTGATTTATTTTTTGCATTTAACCTAATCACAACCGGTGTTGCTCGGCACTGCCCACCCTGTGATACAGCAACACATTACCTTGTTCTTACTTATATGTTGCTTTTCTTTTTTGTTTGTATCTTAGTTTTAGCCTTCGTTGTCCATCCTGTGCTGTGACCAATTAGGTACAGCCTAAGGTTGGAGTATGGTCTCTGCCCAGGGAGAGCAACATGGATACCTAGTGTGCTACATGCTTCAGGCGGCTAGGGGTTTGAGTGCCAGGCAGTTGGGCTCACAACATTGTTTGATTGCCGCCCTTGCCCAGCAGTATACCATTTATTTTGGTCAACAGGAGTACAAACGGGCACATATATATATTTAACTAGATGCCTACATGCATACCTAATATTAACCCTCTCCGACATATGACGCGATTTTTAGCCGATTAGGGATACTTTAAAGCCTTTGTTACCATCAGGGGTATTTAGAAACCTTTAGTTTAGTTACTTCAACCTCTGCAGTTGTCTTTGAGTTAGCTGTGGGCAGAAAACTAATTTTGGAGAGGTAATTATAAGAGTGAGAGAACTCTATTTCTTATTGCTAATCTGGACACTAAAAGCAAAGGAGGGGCGTGGAGGTCTCATGGATGCCTCGAGACGGGTGGAGGTGGTGGGTGAGGAGGGACGCTGCTGTCAGAAGTGTCATGTCATTTGTTGTCCTGCGCTTTTAATATTAGGTACGTGCTTAGGCATATATTTGAATATACTGTATATATGTGCCCGTTTGTACTCCTTATTTTAATCGACCCCACCCCATTCAGTCCATGTAATTTTTTAATTCGCCACCCACATTAGCTCTATCTTTAAACCTCACTTTATGTCATTGCTTTAACACCTTACGAGCGGGCCCGTCAGTTTTTTTCCACTACGTGTCCAGCGGGTTTTTTTTTTTACCATAAATGGCCTTGTTTCCGTGCTCTTTTTCATGCATAAACAAGAGCAAGAGCGTAATACAATTATGTATCCCTAAAAGGGCGTTAATTGGGCTTTCCAAAGACACCTGAACCATCCTTCTACGATCACTGGTTGTCTTGCAACGATCGTGCAACCGAATGGCAAAATCGCTAAAATGCGGTCATTTCGTTACATAATTACGTGTGTAGCGAGGGAGGGAGGGTGGATGTGTGTGGAGTAGATGTCAGTAGGCCCATGGTAGCCGTGGCGAGCGGTCATGAGGCAACGTACACTCCTCCCGTCGCTCGTCTCTCTCTCAGAGCCAATATTACGCCAAAATTGCACACAGACTTAAGTCGGGCCCCGCCACATAGTCCAGATTTTTCGATACGGACTTAAGTCGGGCCCCGCTAAACAAGGGTTAAGTCTGCTCCCCCGCTTCTTTCGATACTAAGATTTCGCCAATTAACGCCTCTTTTCAAATTTGAATATTAGTCACTGTTGTCTCCCATAAAGTTCATATTTTGCATAACTATTATGTATTGTATATATAATTTTCAATCCTTATTCCTTTTTACTTATCTTATATTCATTCACATACTCTCTTAACCCGCACTGTACCGGTGACGTCCTTTTCGTTATATTCTGTTAACTATTAAGCTATTTTATTTAGCTTAGGAAGGACGTTAACTAAATAAATGGCTACAAACTATCTCAATTCATTCTTTTCAGCAACCTTAAATTTGTTCTAAGCTTCATACAATCGTCTAAATGCAGATGAACTATTTAATAAGACGTCGCTGGTACTGGACTGGTTAATGTAATAAACTTCAGATATATTTTCGTTACATTTATCTATTGAAAACAAAAATCAATTTTCACATGTGATGACATGATACTCATACTAGATTTTAATGTTCTCTTTTTAGGCTTGATAATGACAGAATATTTGTGTTGAAACTTTGCCAATACCGGTATATACTGTATGTTCCTGTTCGCTTTGGTCGTCATATTCCTTATCCGCCTTCGCTTCCCAGTAGTAGGAGAGTCAATTGTGTCGATTAAATATATATATATATATATATATATATATATATATATATATATATATATATATATATATATATGCTGCGAGAGCCATTGCATAACAGCATTATGCATTTATTTGCTTGCGGAACAATATGTGGGTATTTCAATTATTTACCAGTGGGTGTCAGTGTTTTTCCAGTGTATATTATGTGTTCTTCTATATGTGTGTACGTGTTTGTCCGTGTGTGTGAGTGTCTGTCTGCGAATGTGCACTGCGAAAACAGTGCTCTTCGTTTTATATATATTCACATTACAATCCATAAGCGATTTGAACACTATTTACGTGTACCATTTTTGTTACAATTAGATGATCATTTTTGTAGTGTGGTAGTGCGTGTGCGTGTAGGTGTGCGTGGGTTAGCAGTGGAGTCGGCAGGCAGTGTGTCGCCAGAGAGTGAGGGGAAAGGTTGTGTGCTGGTTCGTTGTGATAGTATACTGTGGTCATAGCTCTTAGTCTCGCTCACTCATACTCAAGCTCTCTCTCTTATAGCTTCTATTAAAATTAAGCTATCGCCAGACGACTTTTCCTTTCCAGAGCTGGCCCCTAATGTGAACGAACTAACTCAAAGATAATTTCCCACCCCTGTGAACTATGGAACTTTATTAAGATGGATATTGCATGCAACTAATTTATCAATACGGACATCGTTAGGAGTTTTTCTTGAAAAGTGAAACAGTCTTGTGTTTTGGGAACGACCTTCGTAGGGCTTCCCATTATTTGCCCAAACTTTGAATCATATTAATGTGTTCTTATGCAATAATAAATATTATTTGTCTATGATATAACATCAGTGAAATTGTAATATCATATGTAAATAGCTACGTACATATGAGGTGTCTGTTATTCACAAAATGCAATATGGATAAAACATAATATATGATAAATAACATTTAACAACTGAAAAGAATAAACACTAAAATTAAAAATTAATATATGTAATGAAGTGAACTCCGAAAAGTTTATAGAAAATAAGAAACTCCAAGGGAGGAGGAACACAATATTGACGTTTCCCAAATAGTTTCTGCAGGTCAATTAATAAACTGAAGACACTATTTCCGAAACGTCAATAAAGTGCTTCTCTTGAACTTCATTTTAGGTTTTCGTTGTCAAAATAAACTGATTTTTTCTTAATTTTTAGTTGCGTGTGTTATTTCTGTTCAGTCCACATTAACCAAAACCCTTTGTTGTCTTAATAGAAACTCAAATTATCTTTACCATTTTGCGCTACATATTATATTTTTTTTAATGCATGTATTGTTTATAGATTTTAAATTAGATTGCATGAGAGTTAGCGAGGTCGTTGGAATGTGAGGAGAGAAAATATTGCCAATTATGGGGAGAGAAAAAAATAGATCATAAAAAGTGAAGAAAGGTTTTGGCAAGTAAATAATTAATGATGGCATAAAGTGAGAAGAAGGGTAATAAGGGGTAATTAATGGGTATTGCATAGGAAGTAAAGGGTATATAACACAAATGGATACTGAGAAAAAAAACGGTATTGGAGAGGAACACAAAAGGATATTGGGGGAAAACCAAGGAGTAAGAACCCTCTGTGTGCGTGTGACGTTCTTTTACTATTGTTGGCATATATTTGATGATTTTATTCAGCTTGCAAAGAACCTCTAGCAATGAAAAGACTGCTATAAATCTCAATATATCTTTTTTAAGTACCACATACCCTTCCTCAGTTAAATAAAGTAGCCTAAATGTAGCTAGAATAGCATTAAACAGGCGTCACCCGTGTAGAAAGGTTAAAAACAAAGATAAATAACAGGGAAGGAACATGAATACAAAAGAGAAAGCAAACAAGAAGAATAGGAACAGCTAGGATAGAGAAGAATGAAAAAAGTGTATATGCAAAAGAATGAGGGTAGAGAGAGAACGTACAACGAGTATTAAGGTTTATTTATGCTCTGATAATGAATGGGTGTGTGAGGATGTAATAATGGGAAAGAATGAGTGAGAATGAATAGGAATTAATTAATATTAATGGAAATCAATGGGAATGCATGAGAGTGAATGGGAATATATGACAATTAATGGGGACTGAATACAAATGAATGGGAATAAATTAACATTAATGCTAGCGAATGATAATGAATGATAATGCATGAACATTAATGAGAATGAATGGGAATGAATAAGAATAAGTGAAAATGAATGCGAATGAACGAAAACAAATGAGAATGAATGCGAATCGATGAAATAAACACTGAAGCATAAAGATAATATTGCTTGAGGAAGTAGATATTGATATTGAAGGAAATAAATAAGTAAACAGAGACAAATATCCGTGGTAGGAAATTAGAAGATAATTGAAATGGAAGATCTCTAATGAAAACAAAATAATGAAAGGAAATATACACAGAATTAAAGGAAGATATTAGTAAAGGTAGGACAGAATGAAAGGTTACGAGAGGAAAGAAAAGGATGATATACTGCCTTGGGATTGATACAAATGGACTGGCCGAGAACATAAGAGATTTTGAGTGGGGGAAAATGGTTACTGGAATGAAGATTTATCAAATTGTGAAGGGTGGAGAGAGAGTGAGAGAGAGCGAGAGAGAGAGAGAGAAGGGTGTGGCATTATACGTAGATAAGTATCGTTGCAGTAAAATGAAGTAGGGAATCATACGGAAATATACTTAAAGATACAAAGTGAGTTACACAGATACTCAGACCACACGGACATTGTGGTTCCTACTGAGTGTTCCGGCCTTAACACTACTAGCAACAGGGACTGTTTTAGTAGAAGAATAGGACAGCAAAGTAGAAGGTTCTCTCCCCACCTTTTTCTCCCTTCGGCTAAAAGACCAAACGGAACATAGATGGAAGTGTACAACCTTATGGATCTTAAAATGCCCGCAAAATAACCCAGTCTGTAAATAGGGTAGAAAGAAACTAGTCAGCAAGGAATCTTTACGCATGCATACATACATACTAATTATAAATATATTCATTCATGCTAATCCAATCTCCATTCGACGATCATCCAGTCTCTTCCTAAACGTATCAATTGAATTACTATCGACCACCTCCCTTGGTAAACTGTTCCACTCTTTGGCCACAGAGAGAGAGAGAGAGAGAGTTACACAGAGTTACACAGATACTCAGACCACACAGACCTTGCGGTCCCATCTAGGTGGTCCGGCCTTAACACTACTAGACAGGGACAGTTTATAGTGGAAGAATAGGACAGTAAAATAGAGAGAGAGAGAGAGAGAGAGAGAGAGAGAGAATAAGAGCAGAATATTTAAATGCGATCCTATTTTTGAAGCATCAAATAATTCATAATTTTCAAGCCAATAATATATCGGGTGAATTCTTTCGTAACTGTCATGAAAAAGTCTGTACACAGAATATATTTTGACATTTTAATTAATTATGTTGATAGGCTTAGATGCATCAATGCGCCGATATGACCGTTTTATATTTCTAACCTGGGCAGTAAAATCAACACTTATTTTACTTAATTTATCGTATGTGATTTCTTTTGATTCACTTCAGATGCGACGATATGATTATGTTTTATTTTTATTTGTTCTATCTATCTATCTATCTATATACTCAGGCCCAGTCACCACTTTTCCCTGGACAAAATCATTAATACTTTCAGGATACGAGGACGCTTGTCTTCATCATATTCTGGCTATCATTAGACGATTTGATGCTGATTGGGAAGGGCCACTCGGAATGTAAGAGGTCAAAATCAACTCAATTATTCCTCCAACTCCCATAGATTCTTGCTAAGTAAAATCAAGTCTTCTAATGATAGCCAGCATAAACATTTAGAACGCCTCTCAATCCTTACTTTTTGGGCGATTTGTGCATGTATTAATTATTTTTCTAGTTTCCTCCCTAGACCTCCATCAAATAAAAAAAAAAAAAAAAAAAAAACATCCATTAGATCCCCCTTCAAGATTAATTTGAAATTTTTCGGTAGAAAAATTTCCCAGCCGAAGGCCGGTTCTTCCAACATTACAGGCTAACTATCGTTCGCCCGGGAAAAAATCGACACCTAAATAGCACAAAAGGTGACGAAGAAATGGGGCGAAAGGTCTTAAAATCGACTAACTAATGGGGCAAACATCTTCACATCTGAAAACTAATGGGGATAAACATGAGGGAGAAAGTGATCCAGAAAACCAGCCCATCCCCCCTTAAGGGGTTTTCACTAGTAACATATTATATGATCTTTTATGATAGACATATGTACTCGGCCAGGTAATGTGTCAGCAATCAAAGGAATATCTAAGAGTAATATTTGCATTATAGGTAGAATTAGTAGAAATACAATTTTGGATAACTTACTATTATCACGCCTAGGCCTCAATAAGTCATGGGGCTATGCCAAAAGCCGAACTACGGTACCTAATGAAACTTGTTAAAGGGGGATGATTAGTTTTTCTGGACCCCTTTCTCCCTCATGTTTAGCCCCATTAGTTTTCAGATTTTAAGACGTTCGGCCCATTAGTTTGAAGTTTTTTAGACCTTTCACCCCATTTATTTGTCAATATTTTGACCTTTCGTGCCATTTAGGTGTCGATTTTTTCCTGGCGAGGGCGAGCGATAGCTAGCCTGTAATCTAGGTGGAACTGGCCTTTGGCCGGGAAATGTTTCTATCGAAAATTAAAATAAAATAATTACGCCCATCCCACTATGACTATACTGTTACTTTAATTACAACAGGTATAATAAAGCATAACACTATCTATTAATTGATCAGTATATTGTTAATATCACCACATATTTGTTTATCACCTTCAGCTTTGATAATCCTGCAGATGTAAAAAGAGTTAAACATTTGCGTCTATGAACCAACTCGCGATGGAACAAACTTCAATATTATTATGAACTATTGACTTTATCACCAAGGAAACTCAACTGGCTTATGAATATACAATTATTTTGGAAAACAGTCACATAAAGGGCTAGTGAAAATCCGAGTAATGATACAATAGATATGACGTTTTCTTACGCAAGAGACTAAGCACAATTTCCACGGAGAGGATATTTAAGAAGTATACTTGAAGGATCTGGAGTCTCTGTTACAAGGTAGGTCAAGTAATTTGTTTTGAAATTCCTCTAGATAATATTTAGCTGAAGATACAACATACAGTAGGAAGTAGTTAATAACCGACCACTTACGTTCTACTCCTCTTCGTAAATTTAGGGTTGGAATTCAAATTACTTTGAGAGAGTTACGAGTGTAGTTTAATATATTCATCTAATCATGATTATGTTTTCATACATTAACAAAAACGGAGAGGAGAGGGACTTACGTGGGCGACTGTGTACTAATGACTAGGTATTTATAAGGCTTTCAAACTAGGCATGTTGAATTATGAAGCAAGTGTACTGTATGTACCGCTGCGGTATACATTGTGACATAAATATTGATCTTTATTTCAATTTTATACTGAACTGAATCGAATCTTATAATTCATCCCTTACCTACTTTTTACATTTCGGAGCTTCGTTTAAGGGGGGATCGTTCGTTTTTCTGGACCCCCTTCTCCTTCGTGTTTAACCCCATTAGTTGTTTAGATTTTACGACGTTCGGTCCATTAGTTTGGCGATTTTACGACCTTTCGCCCTATTTCTTTATCAATATTTTTACTTTTCGTGTCATTTAAGTGTCATTTTTTCTTTCCTGGCGAGCGATAGCGAGCCTGTAATTGAAGAGGAACCGGCCTTCGGCCAGGACATTTTTCTATCGAAAAATGTACAAATGCATCTTGGAGGGTATTGGGGGTGTTTTTTTAAAGCTTGATGGAGGTTTAGGGAGGAAACTAAAAAATAAAGTGATAAAAAGATATGTAAATGAGGACATTTATACGCCCATCCCCTCTGAAGCTGATCAAGGGTGCATATTGGGCTACGGTACGATTTGTACAATCATGACTAATAGAGATTATCCCCTTGAGGATGGTGACGCGTGTTGACACTTTATTATGGCTATCCTTAGACGAATGTATACAGCTTAGGAAGGATCTGCGGGAATTAAAAGGGTAAAGACTATCTCAATCAACTCTCTGGCTTCCATATACCCTTCCTAATCTGAGCATAATCGTTTAATAATAGCCAGAAAACAGAAAAGACACTTGTATTGGACCTTGAAAGAGTTAAGGCTATGTACAGGTGTGAGTTTTTTTTATGTGAGTGAGGGAAACAAAAGGCAGAACTGCCTGTATCGAGTGCCTTCTCCAGATTTGAAAGTGTTGAAGGAGGGATGGGCTATTTTTTGGTCTATTTATATATATATATATATACATATATATACTGTATAATATATATATACAGTATATATGTATATATACCGGTATATACAGTATATATATATATATATATACATATATATACTGTATAATATATATATACAGTATATATGTATATATACCGGTATATACAGTATATATATATATATACATATATATACTGTATAATATATATATACAGTATAAATGTATATATACCGGTATATACAGTATATATATATATATATATACTGTATATATATATATCATATACTGTATATATATATATATATATATATATATATATATTTTAGTTTTATCGCTAGACCTTCATCAAGCTTAAAGACACACCCGAAGATCCCCCTTCAAGATAAATTTGTAAACAAATTCGGTACATTTCCTCTTCAAACTACAGGCACGCTATCGCTCGCCAGGACACACCTAAATGGCACAAAAGGTCTTCAAATTGACAAGGAAATTAGGCGGAAAATTAAAATCGCCAAACTAATGGGCCGAACGTCGTAGAATCTCAAAACTAATGGGGCTAAACATGAGGGAGAAGGGGCTGAAGAATGACCAACCAGGCTATTATGACGCTTTTTGATAGTTTATTCTGGCTATCATTAAACGATTTTATTCAGTTTAGGAAGAACGTTTGGGAGCTAGCAAGTTATTTAGGATAGTGTTTACCCCTGTAATTCCTAAAAAATCCTTCTTATAATTTAAAAGCCGTCTAATAATAACCAATATTAAGTGTTAATTATGCGTCCTAAAATACGGAAAGTTAATGGTCTTATATATTACATTAGAAGATATTAAACAAATTAATGGGCCATCAAACTACTAAATAGCCATGGGTGGTGGGCAAAAGATGTCAGATAGCTTTGTATTTAGTGGCATTTATTGATTTATTTAGTTTTTAATTGGTCGAAGTGTATAATTGTAGTTATCATCGTTAACAATAAAATAATAACAAATCTCCCTCTCTCTCTCTCTGTATATATATATACCCGGTATATATATATATATATATATATATATATATATATATATACACACACAGTATATACCGGTATATATACTCAGGCACAAAACCCCATCAGGTAAGGTCAGGTGAAGGTATTGGTGGATAAACTTTTACAACGGCACCTCGTAACTACTTTCTACTTCTCCTTTTTTCTGAAGAGTGTAGAGAGGGAAGAAGGGGTGTTGGAGAAAGAGGAAGCTGTTGGAGTGGCTTTGTTATGTGTTATATTAGTCTGTATAAGTCGTCGAGGTTTCCTCCGACTGGGTGCGAGCATGTGTAACACGCTAGGACGTACTACCACATCCACTAAATGTCCGCCTTGGCTGGGATCGAACCCAGTTCAAGCATATTCACACGTGAACGTGCTCTCCACTCGAACGCCGCGGCTCTTCCATAGCTGAGGGTGGCCGGTTCGAGACAGAGCCCTAGCAGAAACAACATTTAAAGTACCAATTTTTAGGGTCCGGGACCACTTTCACGTTCCCTCGCCCCTTAGGGTCCGTCTGCACCAAACCCGCAACTAGACATATTCCGATGGAAATGTGTTCTATCTCTTATATCAGAAATGGAATACTTCATAATACATAATGAGCGAGCCTTTCAACCTGCAGAAGCAGATTATATCAGACATACTTTGGTGTAGCAGTTTGAACGGCTGATCGAAAATGTGAGGTAATTCAACGGGTTATTCCATATCGTTCTTTGTCTGATGCAACCGATCGTACACATTTACGTCAGAATATGTCTGGTTGCGGGTTTTGTGTGGACGGACCCTTATAACTGTGTCTGGTTGCGGGTTTGGTGTAGACGGACCCTTATAACTCTGTCTGGTTGCGGGGGTTTTGTGTGGACGGACCCTTATAACTCTGTCTGGTTGCGGGTTTGGTGTAGACGGACCCTTATAACTCTGTCTGGTTGCGTGTTTGGTGTAGACGGACCCTTATAACTCTGTCTGGTTGCGGGTTTTGTGTGGACGGACCCTTATAACTCTGTCTGGTTGCGGGTTTTGTGTGGACGGACCCTTATAACTCTGTCTGGTTGCGGGTTTGGTGTAGACGGACCCTTATAACTCTGTCTGGTTGCGGGTTTGGTGTAGACGGACCCTTATAACTCTGTCTGGTTGCGGGTTTTGTGTGTAGACGGACCCTTATAACTCTGTCTGGTTGCGGGTTTGGTGTAGACGGACCCTTATAACTCTGTCTGGTTGCGGGTTTGGTGTAGACGGACCCTTATAACTCTGTCTGGTTGCGGGTTTGGTGTAGACGGACCCTTATAACTCTGTCTGGTTGCGGGTTTGGTGTAGACGGACCCTTATAACTCTGTCTGGTTGCGGGTTTGGTGTAGACGGACCCTTATAACTCTGTCTGGTTGCGGGTTTGGTGTAGACGGCCCTTATAACTCTGTCTGGCTGCGGGTTTGGTGTAGACGGCCCTTATAACTCTGTCTGGTTGTGGGTTTGGTGTAGACTGACCCTTATAACTCTGTCTGGTTGCGGGTTTGGTGTAGACGGACCCTTATAACTCTGTCTGGTTGCGGGTTTGGTGTAGACGGACCCTTATAACTCTGTCTGGTTGCGGGTTTGGTGTAGACGGACCCTTATAACTCTGTCTGGTTGCGGGTTTGGTGTAGACGGACCCTTATAACTCTGTCTGGTTGTGGGTTTGGTGTAGACGGACCCTTATTAATCTGTCTGGTTGCGGGTTTGGTGTAGACGGACCCTTATAACTGTCTGGTTGCGGGTTTGGTGTAGACGGACCCTTATAACTGTGTCTGGTTGCGGGTGTGGTGTAGACGGACCCTTATAACTGTCTGGTTGCGGGTTTGGTGTAGACGGACCCTTATAACTCTGTCTGGTTGCGGGTTTGGTGTAGACGGACCCTTATAGCTCTGTCTGGTTGCGGGTTTGGTGTAGACGGACCCTTATAACTCTGTCTGGTTGCGGGTTTGGTGTAGACGGACCCTTATAACTCTGTCTGGTTGCGGGTTTGGTGTAGACGGACCTTTATAACTCTGTCTCGTCTAGGTGAATGTTACAAGGGGGGGTGGGGGGGGGAGGATTCCTAGCCCACTAACCCCATAAAGAGAAGTAGGACAGTAAAAGAGACCGACAGAAACGGCTAAGGTTGGGTAGAGGATGACAAACCTCACTCTGGATAGGACTAGCCTTGAATATAATGAATACATTTGCTATATGCATTTCAAGCTTAGTTAGGATTTGGTTAGGTGTATTTGTTTTCTCTTGAAAATGCGATTCTAAATTACAGTTAATATTAGTTGGATTTTTTAATTTGACCTCTTATGCGTGTTTGATCCGGACACAGTTGAATTATTTAAAAAAGGATGAAGCAGAATACTTTAATATATTCAGGATTTTATTTTGATCTACAGTATGCAAAGGACAATAAACTGAACTTCAAAAACTACTTTTTCAAGAAGATGATATACATACATATTGAAACATTACTTCGAAAGGGCACAGAAGAGTTCAGTGTAGTATTCAGAATGAGGGAAAATAAAACGTTGTCTGCTGCTCTTTCTCTTACACCCAATAGTAATCAGTTTCCATCCAGTGAATCGAAATATATAGAATTAAGTCATCAAAATATCACTCATTGCTACAGTATAATTCATTAATGTTACAGACATATTACTCTCAAATTCTTTTCAGTGCTTTGGCCAATATACAAAGTATATATGATGAATAAAATATAATATATTAGGCCTGCAGAGACATATGGCAAGGATTCCTAAAGTTTCGAATCCTTGCCAAATGTCTCTGTAGGCCTAATATATTATGTTTTATTCATCATATATACTGTGTATATTGGGCAATGTACTGAATATAATTTGAGAGTAATATGTCTGTAACATTAATATATACTGTATATATAGTATATTATACTATTATATATATATATATGAGAGAGAGAGAGCCCCCCCCCCCCCCCCCCCAAGTGACCACAGGTCTGGATAGATATCCTGACTTCACACCATCCATCTTAGTATACCCGAGATGCCAAGACTGGTATGTTGCTGTACCTTTAGTGTTAGTACCTTGCAATACACCCATCAACCTGTCTGTACACCGTGTTGCTCGAACATCTCCTAAATAATGGTGTGTGGAGGCTAGACAAGACTGGTGAAGTGTGTGTGGCTGTGTTAGGTGTCAGGGGGTAAATTGGTTAAGGGAGCCCACCTCGCTTTTTTTTCTTTTTCTCTCCCTCTCTTTGGCTTGTATCCATTCGGCCCCATTTAGCCTACTGTTTTAAGACGCTTACCCCCATCCAGGTGTCAATATTTTCCTGGCGAGCGGTAGCGAGCCAGAATATATATTTGTTTGTTTTGACAGCAAGCTGAATTTGTACATTTTTCGATAGAAAAATTTCTCCGGAAAAGCCGGATTTCTCCAAACAATGTTGGCTCGCTATCGCTCGCAAGGAAGAATTCGACACCTAGATGGGGATAAACGTCTTAAAACAGTTGGCTGAATGGATACAGGCCAGGGGAAGAGAGAAAAGGAGAAAAAGACACAAAACAAAAACCGGTGACCCCCCTAAGCTCGCCCTCACCACAGACGCCTGAAGAGTAGAGAATATGATTGTGTGTTTGAAGAGAGGCGAATGTGCAAATTTTTGGTTTAGTAAGGACATGGTTTGACATGAAACTCTTCAACGATTTGAGCGTTTGTTATCTTTTCTCTTTCTAGTTACGCAATATCCGGTATTTCTTCCTACATTGTATTATATGGTATAAGCTAGAGTGGGGACTGGTGAACTATAATTATTATGTAATCAAAGTTATTATAAAAGTAGAAGCAATTATATTACAATGATATCATGGTTGCAGGAAAAAGCGCAACTAACATAATAGGTAAATATAATTTCTATGGTCTGTATACCTAACTCATTAGCAAATTTTGCAGTGTTAAGACATTATTCATTATTACGTTTGCTTTGTATGTGTCCTATAATGCTAATGCAATATACAATTGCACTATTATTTTAGTGCCACACGAAAATGCTGTTTAATGTTTTCTCAAACTTAACATATTAAAAATATAGCAGACAAAACTCCCCAAAGAAAAACCGCTTGAGTATAAGCATTTGGTGATTTGTATTACGGACTTTAAATCTCACTAGCTACAACATATAAACAAAGTTGAAATTATGCAAGTAGGATACGACTTCTGACTGTAACTGTGCACTAATAACTTGGCTAACATTTATGTACACTAATAGAATTATGCCTTCTTATATTGAACGGTATTGTGTGTGTGTGTGTGTGTGTGAGAGAGAGAGAGAGAGAGAGAGAGAGTTACATATATATACACAGACCCTGAGGTCCTTACTAGGTGAACTTTAAACTTCATTTAATTTCACTCTAGCTTCTTCTAGATAGAAGTCTAGTCTCGTATTAAAAGCGTTAACCCTTTGAAGATTATGACGCATTTCGACAGCTTAATATAACTCCTTAGACGATTTTATACAGACTAGGAAGGATCTGTAAGAATTATAATGGTACAGACCATCTCAATAAACCCTCTGACTTCCATATACCCTTCCTAAACTAAATACACTCGTTAAATAATAGCAAGAGAATACAAAATGCGTAATGAGATCTTGAAAGGGTTAATTGTGTCGCTCACCACCACCCTCGCTGGCAGTTTGTTCCACTCGGTCACCACTCTATAATAATAATAATAATAATAATAGGTGAAGAAACTCATAGTGACTTCCTGGTTCACCTTCTTGGTGTTAAATTTAATTACATTTCCGCGAGTTTTAGAATTATTATTTATTGTGAATGGTGTATCTCTGTGGACTCTGTTAAACCCTTTCAGTATCTTAAAGCACTCAGTTGGTTGACTCCTCAGTCTTCTCTTTTTTTAACGAGAACAAATTTAATCAATCTTTCACGAGAGAGAGAGAGAGAGAATGCAAGTCAGCACACCTCTGCATGTCGTAAACTTTGTAATTATACTTGTAGGAAATAGAGACAAATGGAGACATCAGTGGAGGGGATACTTCGTAAATACAGAGGCAATAGATGACTTGCTGGCATGACAACTTAAGTGTAGTAGACACGAAACTTTCTAACAACCTCACTCCCCCTCCTCTCTCTCTCTCTCTCTCTCTCTCTCTCTCTCTCTCTCTCTCTCTCTCTCTCTCTCTCTCTCTCTCTCTCTCTCACATTCACACAAGACTCGGAACCTTCCATTCTAACTATTCCGATGAAGGGTGATATCTTTCAACCCTTCAACTATCGTATCATCTTACATTTTACCCCCTTCCTATGACTGGAAAACCTTCAAGCACATCCTATCAAGTAAATTTAACTCGTATAAATATACCTTCTATTGGATGAACTTTCACTACAGAATGCAAACTGGGTGCAGAATGTTTGATGATGATGATGGCTATAGATAAGTAGGAGATTAGAGAGTTTGGGATAGAGGAAGAATAAGTTTAGAAATGGGAAGTACAGTAAAAGATATAAAATGTTTGGCTATCTTTCCGCTCTTGTCTAGACCTAAATAGAATAATAGAACTTGGGGATTGGGTCTTCCGTGAGCACCGAATGTTGTTCCAAGCACACACACCTACCTACATTTCTGCCACAGTCACTTAGTGTGGAGCCAGGTTAAGGAGGGGTCACCGGCTTTTTGTTTATCTTTCTCCCCTTTTTTCTCTTTCCCGGGCTTTTATCCATTCGGCCCCATTCAACCAACTGTTTTAAGACGTTTATCCCCATCCAGGTGTCGATTTCTTCCTGGTGAGCGATAGCGAGCCAGCATTGTATGGAGAAATCCGGATTCGCCGGAGACAGTTTTAGCTTGCTTTCAAAACAAAAATATATATATGCTGGCTCGCTACCGCTCGCCAGGAAAATATTGACACCTGGATGGGGGTAAACGTCTTAAGACGTGTAGGCTGAATGGGGCCGAATGGATACAAGCCAAAGAGAGAGGAAGAGAAATAGAAAAAAAAACGAGGTGGGTTCCCTTAACACTCTCGTCAACACAACACCAATATATCCCGCAGCTAATTACTCCCTTGCTGGGGTTTCATTGGTGTCGTTGCTTCCCTAGAACGAGGCTTCACTGCAACATTCAGTCAACACATCTATATTTATGGTCTCGTTTAGAAGCCAATACGGGTGCTCTGTATTTTTACTAGTGATGGAGGTTATGGCTTCCCCCGTGGTGACAGTATTGGCGAACTGGGTAACGTGAATATATACAGCTGGTTTAAATAAACAATAATGGTTGTGCTGTCTAACCTTTAACTGTATGTGTATGGCTGGTTTGTATGCATGTATGTCTCTGTAACTGTATGTGTATGGCTGGTTTGTATGCATGTATGTCTCTGTAACTGTATGTGTATGGCTGGTTTGTATGCATGTATGTCTCTGTAACTGTATGTGTATGGCTGGTTTGTATGCATGTATGTCTCTGTAACTGTATGTGTATGGCTGGTTTGTATGCATGTATGTCTCTGTAACTGTATGTGTATGGCTGGTTTGTATGCATGTATGTCTCTGTAACTGTATGTGTATGGCTGGTTTGTATGCATGTATGTCTCTGTAACTGTATGTGTATGGCTGGTTTGTATGCATGTATGTCTCTGTAACTGTATGTGTATGGCTGGTTTGTATGCATGTATGTCTCTGTAACTGTATGTGTATGGCTGGTTTGCATGCATGTATGTCTCTGTAACTGTATGTGTATGGCTGGTTTGCATGCATGTATGTCTCTGTAACTGTATGTGTATGGCTGGTTTGTATGCATGTATGTCTCTGTAACTGTATGTGTATGGCTGGTTTGCATGCATGTATGTCTCTGTAACTGTATGTGTATGGCTGGTTTGTATGCATGTATGTCTCTGTAACTGTATGTGTATGGCTGGTTTGCATGCATGTATGTCTCTGTAACTGTATGTGTATGGCTGGTTTGTATGCATGTATGTCTCTGTAACTGTATGTGTATGGCTGGTTTGTATGCATGTATGTCTCTGTAACTGTATGTGTATGGCTGGTTTGCATGCATGTATGTCTCTGTAACTGTATGTGTATGGCTGGTTTGTATGCATGTATGTCTCTGTAACTGTATGTGTATGGCTGGTTTGCATGCATGTATGTCTCTGTAACTGTATGTGTATGGCTGGTTTGTATGCATGTATGTCTCTATAACTGTATGTGTATGGCTGGTTTGCATGCATGTATGTCTCTGTAACTGTATGTGTATGGCTGGTTTGTATGCATGTATGTCTCTGTAACTGTATGTGTATGGCTGGTTTGCATGCATGTATGTCTCTGTAACTATGTGTATGGCTGGTTTGTATGCATGTATGTCTCTGTAACTGTATGTGTATGGCTGGTTTGCATGCATGTATGTCTCTGTAACTGTATGTGTATGGCTGGTTTGTATGCATGTATGTCTCTGTAACTGTATGTGTATGGCTGGTTTGCATGCATGTATGTCTCTGTAACTGTATGTGTATGGCTGGTTTGTATGCATGTATGTCTCTGTAACTGTATGTGTATGGCTGGTTTGTATGCATGTATGTCTCTGTAACTGTATGTGTATGGCTGGTTTGTATGCATGTATGTCTCTGTAATGGACAATACAATATAATTTTACCTCTATACCTTTTCATTAATTCCATTTTTGTCTTATTCATGGGCCATCCTATACAAGAATTGGGCTGACTGTCTGCCTGTCTCAACTAACCATCAATAAGTCTATATATATATATCTCTCCCAAAGAGAAACACACACACACACACACACACACACACACATACACATATTATCTCTCTCTCTCTCTCTTTCTCTCTCTTTCCAGACACATAGTAATTACATCAGGGCCTCATAATTATTCCCTTGATGAACATTATTTAAATTATTCAATATATTGTTGTCAGCCAAAGAGAGGGTCCAGCACCCTCCACAAATAAGGGACAGAGTTATTGTGTGCATGTAAATCGATGGAGAGATAGATAAATGATTAAATAGGCTAGATAGATAGGAGGAAAAGCAGCATAAAGAGAGATAAACATTAATATAGAAGATAATTTAGCATGGCAACTAACGAAATAATACAGATCTTTGTAGAAAAATATGTAATACAAATATATATACCCCCCCCCCCACCCCTTTTCCAAACACACATGACAAATTCGGTTAAACTGTAAAATCATTGACAACTTTACTGACAAAATAGCAACATTTACAAACATTTTCGGCTCCTCTCCAGCGGCCAAAAGAATCTTTGCAAATTTAATAAAGGACAAACAAGTTAAAAAAAATGCTGCCTCTCCTAAGTGTGCCAACTGACAATGCAAGAGATAACATTGTTGTATAATATATAATTTTATGTTAAATGCAGTCATATGTTCAGAAACACACACACACACAGAAGAACCTTAACCCCTTATGTACTGTACTTGTGACGTCTATTTAACCTTATTCTGGCTACTATTACACGATTGTGTTCAGTTGAAAAAGGGCCTTCAATAATTAACACGCTTCGAACTATCTCGATCAACACTTTTTACTACCACATATCCTACTTAAGCTGCTCAAAATCGTCTAGATATAGCTAGAATGAAGTGAGAAAGACGGGGTTAAGCAATATGGCATGGATCTCTAATGTTGCTGGGTTGGGTTTCCAGGGCTCGAATACAACATAATGGGTTTGGTGATATCATTACAGTATAGCATTACAAGCAAGATAATCAAGCGAAACACGAGAATAGCGGGGAGATGAGATGCGTGATAACAGAGGAACCTTAATGAACAATGTAAGAAAAGATTACAAGGAAGCAGGGGGAAGAAAGGACCCATGTGAAGCTACTAACGAACAGGGAACAGGGATAAAGGAAAAACAGAATAAAGGAAGGAGAATCAGAGAAGGAGAGTTGTGGCTAATAATTATACAGTATGCAGGGAGAAGATGAAAGATTGATAAATGAGAATGGTGAACAAAAGAGAAAGAGAGAGAGAGAGATTTGATTTGATTTGATTTGATTGTTTTATTGAGAGAAGTACAAATGTTACACAAATATAATTACGGAGAGAGAGAGAGAGAGAGAGCGAGAAAGAGAAAGTGAGAGACAGTGTGGGGGGGTAGGGGGGTTGGGGTAGCATTGTAATATGAAAAATGGTTTGGGGAAGTTTAGTCGTAAATTATGATAAAACGTATATGTAGAGGACTGAAAAGATGAAGGTAGCTAACAGAGGGATATTATTGAGATTGATGGAGGATATGTTTGTCTGATAGGGTTTCTTTATTAAGTTTTATACAGTCTTTGTTAACTCTCTCTCTCTCTCTCTCAAAATATCGGGTTTGCTATCCCTACTAGAATAAAGACCTGACCACCGCACTGGGATCGTGAGGTCTGTATATCAATTAAGTCTATGTAAATCTACCCGTGTGGCTCACTTGATGCAGCTTTGGATTGTGGATAAATAATCGGGGGCTCGAGTCCACGATCAAACGGCCAGGATTTTTTAGAGGTGATACTCACGTTTCTGCAGCCCTATGATAGGCTTCACTGACACATCATTGCCTGTTATTTGGACAAATTTAGTCATGATACAAGCAAAAATAAGCTAAGACCATCTCCAAACTTAAGGGACTATTATCTTTTGTTGTTATTGTTATTATAATAATTGTTATTATTATTATTATTATTAGTAGTAGTAGTAGTAGTACGGTAGTAGTATTAGTATTAGTATACTATTATCATACTTATTATTATCATATTTATTATTATCATATTATTATTATTATTATTATTATTATTATTATTATTATTATTTTTATTTTTAGTTTCCTGCCCTGACATCCATCAATCTAAATAATATACCCAAGAAACTCCCATTCCAGGAAAATTGGCGTCTTTTTGTTTTTGGTAGAAAAACTCCTTCCTAAATAATTGCAGGTCGCGAAAATAATGATACCTATAGTAAATGGCACGAAAGACCTTAACATTGACAAGCAATTGGTCGAAAGGTCTTAAAATATCCAAATTAATGGAACGAACTTCTTAAAATCTCAAATGTATTGGGGTTAGACATGAGGGACAATGATGTCCAGAAAAAAAAAAACTTACCACTCATTAACCATTTTATTATGAAAGAAACTTAGTGACTTATTCGCTTTCCAACTAAAACCATTTATGCTACCTGCTGTAAAATTGTATAGCCACAGACGTGTGACTTATAGAACACCACCAATTATCTCTGTGTGTGTTTGGTCTTTAAGGGGGGTGACCTGCTTTTTATGTTTTTCTCCTTTTCTCTTTTCTGGCTTGTATCCATTCGGCCCCATTCAGCCAACTATTTTAAGACGTTTATCCCCATCTAGGTGTCGATTTCTTCCTGACGAGCGATAGCGAGCCAGCATTTTATGCAGAAATCCGGCTTCGCCGGAGAAATTTTTCTATCGAAAAATGTACAAATTTAGCCTGCTGTCAAACAAAAATTAAAAATATGCTGGCTCGCTACCGCTCACCAGTAAAAAATTTACACCTGGATGGGGATAAACGTCTTAAAACAGTAGGCTGAATGGGGCCAAATGGATACAAGCCAGAGAAAGATAGAAAAGGACAGAACAAAAACAGTCACTTAGTAATAATAACAGTTCCACAAGGGGCTACCGCACCCCTCTTGTTAAGCTTTTAGGGTGTCAACCAAGAAAATAGACATCGTTAAAGCCAGTTTCCCCTTCAGTGCTTCAGTTAGAGTGTATAAAGTTAATAGAGGGGAAAGAGCAACTTGTTTAAGCCCGAGAACTTTCAGTCTTCTACTGTACTTTTCACTTCTCCGCTTGTTCTTCCTCTGTCCAATTGCTCTTCTTTCCTACTTTACTCCAGCCATCTGGTCTGGGGGGAGATATTTTATCTTTTACTTTGCTTCTAATTTCTCAACTTACCCTTCCCCATTCCAAGTTACTCTATGCTCTCGCTTTACTCCAGCCATCATCATCATCATCAAGTGCATAAAAGGAGGGACTGGAGTACTCAAGAAGAGGCTCCAGTCCTGTGGCTATTCTTCACTTACAATGTGGTAGCAGCTTATGCGGCTTATGTCTTTCATTGTACACTCTTACGTACTCTCCGATCTTTCTAAGGGGAGATTGTTCACTTAAGGGATTTTCGAGCTTCCTTCTCCCTCATGTTTAGCCCTATTAGTTTGGAGATTTTAAGACGTTCGCCCCGTTAGTTTAGCAATTTTAAGACATTTCCCCCAATTTGTCCATTTTAAGACCTTTCGCAACATTTAGGTGTCGCTATTTTCCTGGCGAAATATAGTGAGCCTGTAATTTAGGAGGAATCGGCCTTTGGCCTGGACATTTTTCTACCGAATTTTTGTTTAAAGCTTGATGGAGGTCTAGGAAGCAAACTAAAAATCTCCTCTTAATGCCAGAGAAGGAATAGTGAGCTCCAACCTATGATTAAGAATTTGAGCCGCTATTATACGTGCTTGGAAGGGATCACTCTCCCAGTCTCTTTGTTATAGTATTATAGGTCAGGATAATTGCACCCTCTCCCGTCTTTCAGAGTTTGTACAGGAAAACTTCAACGACATGTACAGTATATATTTATAAACATCCTCATAATAGCCGAGTAAACTTCAACGACATGTACAGTATATATTTATAAACATCCTCATAATAGCCGAGTAATCAATATGTGAACACGGAAATTTACCGTCACTTGAAAGTAACACATAATAATTATATCTTCACTAAATAAAAAAAAGAGAGTTACGCGTGGTTATCGAAAGAGTTCTAGACGCACAAAAAGGAAAGGACGAAAAATAAGACTTAAACCGAGAAGACAACCACTGCAGCAAACCCGTCAACACCAAACCAGCCGAGAACAGTCATTCCTTGTTGATATGATTTTTTCCCTTTAACCAACCTTCTAATCTTATTTTCATTTTTGCTCTGTGTTATCATCATCAAAGGCTTTCTCTCCAGCCGATAGTTTTCCATTAATGATTACCTTTCACGGTTTCGCCTCGCCCCTCGTATACACAATTTATTGCGTTTACTTACATAGTCAAGTCCACTCTACCTGCGTCGTACCGTGGCATTTAACCTATTCAGTACCGGCAACGTCCTTTTAAATTTATTCTAGTTACTATTACACGATTTTATTCAGTTCTAAAATATGCCTCCAGCAATTAACAAGCTTCGTACTATCTCACTTAACCCCTTTTACTACCACAGATCCTCTTTAACTACACATGCTCGTCTAAATATAGCTAGAATAAAATTGTAAAGACATCGCCGGTACAGTAGGGGTTAAGATACACTGTTGCAAGTTGGAATATGTAGTTTACTATCATCGCAAAAATATCTCCTTCCTTTAGCGGGAAATGCAACGATGTATGTATAATACAGTTGGTGATGTCAATTGCTTTACATTTACCATTTATATTTAAGATGTCTTGGAAAAATATACAAGAACGTTTGTCAGACAATACCGTATATTTGGGAAACCATGCTGTGAGTCTTTAATACGGTTGTTATAGTCTAGATGGCATACAATTTTGTTTCAAACTATTGTTCCAAGCAGGTTGCATATAATTGAAGTGAGGGCTATTGTGCGATAGTTGCCGGACAGTGCATTATTTCCTTGTATAAAAATGGGCGTTACATTAGCTAATTAGGCCTGATGTTGAATATCTTCCTTTGGAATGTTGTGCATATATATATATATATATATATATATTGAGTAGAACCTCTGCGGGAGACCTAGGGCACCGTAATTTTCATATTAGAAGGACAATGAGGTTGTCCTTCTAATATATATACTTATATATGTATATATATATGTATATATATGTATGTATATATTATACATTAAGGCAACAAACAAGTATTGTATTACAAAAAAATAACCTCTAATAGTTATACATTGTACACTACTAAATTAATAATGTGGAACAAAGGTATGAATACAATAATATACACAAACGGTTGATGCAATGAACAATAATTAAGACTTCAAGCCACGTCAAAGCTTTACAGGAATATTGGATGTCTTGACTGACGAGGAGCGAGGCGAGACCATGAAAGGTGTTCATTATGGGGGGTCACCTGCTTGTTTTTATATTTATCTCCTTTTCTCGCTTTATCTGGCTTTTATTCATTCGGCCCCATTCAGTCAACTGTTTTAAGACGTTTATCCCCATCCAGGTGTCGATTTCTTCCTGGCGAGCGATAGCGAGCCAACATTGAATGGAGAAATCCGGCTTTGCCGGAGACATTTTTCTATTGACAAATTTACAAATTTAGCTTGCTCGCAAAACAAAAAAATATATGCTGGCTTGCTACCGCTCGCCAGGAAAATATTGACACCTGGATGGGGATAAACGTCTTAAAACAGTAGGCTGAATGGGGCCGAATGGATACAAGCCAAAGAGAGAAGGAGAGAAAGAGAAAAAAAGCGAGGTTAGCCCCCATAAGGAGAAACTATCTGCTGGAGAGAAAACCTTTGATGGTAATAACACCGCACGAAGATCAAATAAGATAAGAGGGTTGGTTATTAGCAGGAACAGAGGGAAGCATTGATTGATATAGATACTAATTGATAGAGGTAATTACACGGTATAAGTGCCAAGACGAATAATAACACCACCACAAAGGGACATTGTACTTGAGAACGATCAATAGACAATATCAATTAAAGAACATCAATAGATATACTGTGTATATTTGTATAGTCCATTTCTGGAAATAAATATATATATATATATATATACATGTAGTATAACCTGCGGGGCACCCTCTTTATCTGCCTTTCCAAGTGTGTTGAGTTAAATTTGTAATATACACTGACAATTTATACTTGTCTCATATCCATAACATTCAAAAATACTACTTTCCTATAGGTCTTGTCTATTATAATATGTGTCAAAACAATTCCAGCCGCGAAATCACATCAACATGTCTTATCTACTGTACATCCTATCGTGGAATGGATATGCAGTATTGCTTCTCAAACTGCACAGGCGTCTCAATGACTCATATCTACCTACATAACAAATCAAACTGCAGTATTTACAGAAAAAACAATATATATAATCACATACTTTTCTTATGAAAAAAAAATGAGATTCGGATGGATGGGACTCGTTAGCCTTGGTCGGCAACCCATCTAGGGGAGACAACCTTATACAATCTGGGTGGATGGGACTCGTCAGCTTTGGTCGGCAACCTATCTAGGGGAGTAAACCTGATACAAATCCGTACTCCTTACCTAAGGGTATGGCAGGTTAGTGGATGGACTAGCCGAACACCACCGTAGAAAAATAGTGCTAACAAGATACACAGAGAGCCTCGGAGTCGGATGGATCCTAAATTGAGTGGTCAATCCTGTAAGTCCTTCAGTATACTGGCTCGGGTTGTCCCTCTTACAGGGAATAGGTACGCTTGGGGGCATTCTGTGTATGACCACCCTCATTAAGGGGATTAAGGCGTCTGGCAATAGATATATAGATAGAAGATTTTCAACAACAGGAACAAGAACTGCAGTAGTAGCAAAAACAACAACAAAAGCAACATCCAGGTCGATCTCTGTATAGTTCCTGAATGCAACGCAAGCCAAAAAATATGATCGAGAATAAAAGCCAAGACTTTAGGAGGAGATGGTTCACGTTTTGGGCGATTTTTGCATGTGTTAATTATTTTTCTAGTTTCCTCCCTAGACTTCCATCAAGCTTATAAAAAACACCCCCTAGACCCACCTTCAAGATAAATGTGTAAATTTTTCGGTAGAAAAATTTCCCGGCCTAAGGCCGGTTCCTTCTAAAATTAGAGGCTCGCTTTCGCTCGCCAGGAAAAAATCGACACCTAAAGGGCACGAACGGTCTTAAAATTGACAACGAAATGGGGCGAAAGGTGTTAAAATCTTCAAACTAACGGAACGAATGCCTTAAAACCTCAAAACTAATATGCTAAACATGAGGGAGAAGGGGCTCCAGAAAACCGGCCCATGATCTCCCCTCAACCAAGAACCGCAAGACAAAAGGACTATTGAATTGTTCTGCTGACGAGAAGTGAAACAGTGAAAGCGAATCGTTAATGAGAAACCAAGAGCTTGACAACGACCATGAATTATTTATTTTTAATGCGAGTTCAACATAAAAATCATACTAAAAATACAGACTCGACACAAACATTCATCCCATTCAGTACCGGTGACGTCATGTCCATTATAGTCTAGCAACTATTAGACGATTGTATTCAGCTTTGGAAGGATCTGTGGTAGCTAAAATAATTCATTGCGATAGTTTGTTGCATTATATTAAGGAGTACAAAGGAAATCAAGCAACAACAGGTCTAGTGACCCCTATAGGCTGATTGTTCTCCAAAACACTGAGGGGCAAGTGTCCAAAAAGTGGTTTAGAGTGGGTAAGGGGAAATTGGAAAGGGAACTACTGCCCTGGAACTAATGTATGTGGCAGGATTAGGAAGTTAGTAGGGGACAGAGGGGTTAGTAACATAACACAGTTATAAGTGATGTTTCTTATATCTGGGAAAAAGAGAGTAACGTCTTAGTAGTATATATACGCAATAATCCTTGATGAATCTGAGGGAGGAATATAATAATGTTGTTCATTTACAAATGCAGTCAGTCGCGGGTTTGATGCAAGATATTTGTCTAGGTGAAGTTTAAAAGAATCAACAGTGCTGCAGTCTATAACGTTTCGGGGAAGCCCATTCCACAAGTTGACAACTCGATGAAGAAGAAATTATTAGATTCGTGAGAGTTAAAAGATTTACCAATAATTTTGCAACCGTTTCCCCGCGTGTAATTAGATTGGTCGATAGTGAAGTACTTACTACAGTTCATATTGTCGATGCCTTTGATGATTTTGAACACTTGAATTAAGTCACCTCTTAATCTGCGCTGGGTTAAAGGAAGCAGATTTAATTCTCTAAGACGTTTCTCGTATGGTTTGTTTTTTAGGCTAGGTATCATTTTAGTAAATCTACGTTGAACTCGTTCTAGCTTGTTTATATCTTTTTGGTAATAAGGGCACCAGGATTGAACGCAGTATTCCAGAAGAGGGCGAACTAAGGAGTTGAACAGAGTTAGGATAACTTCTTTGGATTTATGCTCAAATGACCTGCCTATAAATCCAATTATTGTGTTTGCTTTCTTAACAACTTCTGAACGTTGTTGACTCGATTTTAGGTTATTCGATATTGTTACTCCCAAATCGGTTTCTCTGTCTACACTCTTAAGCTGAGTGCCATTCATCGAATAGTTTGCTTTCTCATTTTGGTATCCGATATGTAGTACTTTACATTTATCCGCATTGAAACTCATTTGCCAAATTTGGGCCCAACATGACAACTTATCTAGATTGTGTTGCATATCGTCAACTTGTTCTTTTGAGAGTACGCTATTTGCAATTTTTGTATCGTCAGCAAACTTTGAGATTGTACAGGTGAGACCCTCATCTATGTTGTTGATGTAAATTAGAAAGATAATTGGTCCTAGTACCAATACCTGGGGTACCCCGCTAGTTACATTGGTCCATTTAGATGCCTTACCGTTTATGACTACTCTTTGCTTTCTGTCGCTGAGCCAATTTTCTATCCATTTCAACACACCGTCTTGTATTCCATGCGTTTTTAGTTTTAGCAGTAAACGTTTGTGGAGAACTTTGTCAAAGGCCTTTTGAAAATCAAGGTATATAATATCTACAGCTTTACTCTCATCATAGAGGTTGAGGATATCGTGAAAGAAGTCTAAGAAATGTGTTAAGCGGGAGTGTTTGTTACGAAGCAGGAGCGTTTGTTAGAGGTCTTTCCTAAACTTAATAGAATCACATAATTTTTGTCAGAATATAATGATAAGGAAGTCACCGGTACTGAAGGGGTTAGTGAAGAGGTATGATATGTAATTGTACATTCTAAGGGGAGATGGGTCGTCTTTCTGATCCCCTTTCTCCCTCGTGTTAAGCCCAATTTGTTTTGAAATTATAAGACGTTCGGTCCATTAGTTAGGCGATTTTAACACTTTTCGCCCTATTTTGTTGTCAATATTAAGACCTTTCGTGCCATTTAGGTGTCATTTGTTTTTCCTGTCGAGCGATAACGAGCCTGAAGTTCCGTCTAATCCTAATAAAATTGCATATGGATGTGAAAGGGTTAATTGAGACCAGCATTATCCTTTTCACTTACACCAGTTCTTTCAAATCCTAATAAAATCGTATAATCATGATAGCCTGAATGTACTGCAAATATGCGTCTAAATCCTCAAGGAGCTAAAGCAAGTGTCACACTATGCCGATTTAAGTGCCGACACTCCACGACTTAAAGGTCGGGAGCAGGTCTTTGCCTACATCGCCGCGCGCCGACTCAAGAGAGCCGTCGGGAGAGGTCGTCGGAGGCCTCAGGAAAAGTTCGACATGAACAACTCTCATGAGCTGAGTCGGCGGCTAGTAAATTGACGGGACGGGGACGGTAGGCGGGTGGCGTCGGGCGGCGTCCAGTAGGCGTCAGACGCCGCTTATAAGGTAGGTCGCCTTCAGGCAGCGACCCGGTAACGCCCATGCGGCGTCATAGTGGGAGGGCATACCGTGAGTCCGCGACCTGGCTACGTTGCACAGGACATCGTTGATAGAGGGTTTTGGGGGTGGTTTTTTTTAAGCTTGATGGAGGTCTAGTGAGGAAACTAAAAAATAAATTAATATATAAATAAATAGACCCCAAAAATCACCACTGTCCCCTTAATCCAATCCCATCAACGAGTGACTATCTATAAACCCTTTCAATAGCGGTGGCGTCTGTTTTGCCTTAGTTCTGCCATACTTAGACGATTTTATGCAGCTTAAGGACGGTCTGTGGGAGTTAAGAGAGATAAATGAGAGGAATTGAGGTCTTGTGATTGCTACAGGCCCTTTGTAAGCATAATACAATAACCTAATAGTTGCCAGACTATAACTAGAAAGACGTCACCGGTACTGAAAGGGTTAACTATAGATGGCCTTTTTTTACCAATTACTCAAAGAACCACTTAATTAAGGGGAGATGGGCGTATTTATTTGATCATTTATGGATTTTTGTATTATGCTTTTAGTTTCCTCCCTAGACCTCAAGTTTAATACCCCCCCTCTTCACACAGACACACAAACGTCGCCTCTGACTGACCGGTTTGCCTCAGTTGGGATCAAGTGTGACGGAGTAGGGGTTCAGTGTGACAGGGTGGCTGTCCATCGCCGCCGTAGTATCTAACGGCGCCGCCCTACCTCCTATAGGCGCCGCTCGTCAGGAGCCTTGTCGCCAACCAGTTTGCGCGCTACGGTGCATGACGCCGCCCCAGCGGCGTCATTTATCTTCCTTAGGTCTTGCATGGTTGCCGCTCGACCCCATCCAGTTGCCGTTAGGCGGCGTGCCCGACCATACTGCCCACCGTGGGCAGTATCCATCACCCACGATACTCGGCAGTGGTCTTCCCCTTGTATCGCCACTCCTTAAATCGTGGAGCATCGGCATAGTGTGACACTTGCTTTAGCTACTGTAATATTGTCCCGACAGTTCTCGCGTGTGTCTAATATCTCATGACTAGTACTTTTTCTTTCACGTCGTAGATTGCACATGCATTCATAACAAGGCTGTCGATGTAATATTGATTTTGGCTGATTCCTGTTCTATTGTAGTTAGACATACGTACCTACAGTTATGTCATCTGTATCGTAAAGAGTAAAATATAAACTATTAACACTCCACCAAAACATATATCACGCTATTACACATTTTTGAAACAAAGAAATGGCACTGGCACAGGAAGTATATCCGGAAGCATGGAGGCGTTTTTGCAATGTTAAGCCATTAATTTCCCAGAGGAAGGTGATGATGATGATAATGATGAATAAATGATACACATTTTTCACAATTTATTAACTAGGAACGCATAGTTTAAAAAAATGCTACCAAGAATTGCGTCTGCATAACCACCCGCCTGATTCCCTGGTGTGGTGGTGGGATCAACACACATAAATCACCATAATATCTGTGATCACAACCTTATTAATCCCAGTAATGACCGGACTCAGTTGGCTGGATGACCGGGTTCAGTATAGGTCTGCCCAATATAGTTTACCGGGCATCAATTTACACGGATGGGTGCAATCACTCATAATAGTGCATGAACTTTTTTTACCTCATATATATCAATGTATCTATCTGTCTCTCTCTATCTATCTAATTATCAATATGTATCTATTTATCTATCTATCTAAGCTCTTTTTATTTGGTGATAGTATTATTAACAGTTTATTCTATCAAGATCATAATATTCAGCAGTGTCCATGACATTAGTAATTTTAGCAATGATTGAGAGCACGCAATTTTATATCAAATATACATATAATATTTATAACGCTAACTACGGTTTTTTATTTAATTATAATCACAATAGTGACAATAGTAAATAATAATTGACACTGCAAATATGGGATCACATTTTTGTTAAAAATGCAAGTATGATATTAATTATTCTAGGTGAGAAACATGCAAATAATTAAGTCTCTATATAAAATAACCAAACAGAAAATACGAGGCAACTCTTTTATGCAGTATTGAGGTAAAATATATGCTTGGGTTGCTTATTACGTGAACATTCGTTGTTATTATTGTTGTTGTTCTTTGCTTTTATTTTGTGTTGTTCTTTTGAGTTTCAGAGGACACCATATAATGAACATTATTAACATTAGAATAATGTTTCCATATAGTATACGTTATCCATAATGCGTTCGTTCGCGCGCATTTATAGTTCTAGTGTTGAGTCCATTAATGTTTATTTTTGCAATGGCCTACTCCCATTTTTGCTAAATTTGTGTGTGTGTGTGTGTGTGTGTGTGTGTGTGTGTGAACCTCTGAAAGCATGCGATCTTCTTTCATATTTGTGAGTTTAATCAATCCTTCACTATCGAGTAACTTTCTTATGTTGTGTTCCAGACATGTAGACTACACACACACACACACACATACAGTGTGGTGATGATTATGGTCATTTAACAGGTTATATATTATTAAGAGCACGTAGATGTTTGTGAATTATTAAGAGCACGTGGATGTTTGTGAATTATTAAGAGCACGTAGATGTTTGTGAATTATTAAGAGCACGTAGATGTTTGTGAATTATTAAGAGCACGTAGATGTTTGTGAATTATTAAGAGCACGTAGATGTTTGTGAATTATTAAGAGCACGTAGATGTTTGTGAATTATTAAGAGCACGTAGATGTGTGTGAATTATTAAGAGCACGTAGATGTGTGTGAATTATTAAGAGCACGTAGATGTGTGTGAATTATTAAGAGCACGTAGATGTGTGTGAATTATTAAGAGCACGTAGATGTGTGTGAATTTGTAATTTGTGTTTGTGTGTTCATTGTTTTCTGTTGTGTTTTGTGTTGTCCCTATTCTTTCTCTGTCTTGAGTCGGCCACCCCCAATTAAAGAACATCAATATATATACTGTGTATATTTGTGTAGTCCATTTCTGGAAAAAAAAAATATATATATATACAGTATAGCATAGCTTGCGGGGCACCCTCTTTATCTGCCTTTCCAAGTGTGTGGAGTTAAATTTTTAATATACACTATGACAATTTATACTTGTCTCATATCCATAACATTCGAAAATTCTACTTCCTATAGGTCTTGTCTATTATAATATGTCTCAAAACAATTCCAGCAGCGAAATCACATCAACATGTCTTATCTACTGTACATCCTATCGTGGAATGGATATGCAGTATTGCTTCTCAAACTGCACAGGCGTCTCAATGACTCATATTTACCTACATACCAAATCAAACTGCAGTATTTACAGAAAAAACAATATAATCACATCATACTTTTCTTATGAAAAAAAAAATGAAGATTTTCAACAACAGGAACAAGAACTGCAGTAGTAGCAAAAACAACAACAAAGGGAACATCCAGGTCGATCTCTGTATAGTTCCTGAATGCAACGCAAGCCAAAAAATATGATCGAGAATAAAAGCTAAGACTTTAGGAGGAGATGGTTCACGTTTTGGGCGATTTTTGCATGTATTCATTATTTTTCTAGTTTCGTCCCTAGACTTCCATCAAGCTTATAAAAAACACCCCCTAGACCCACCTTCAAGATAAATGAGTACATTTTTCGGTAGAAAAATTTCCCGGCCGAAGGCCGGTTCCTTCTAAAATTAGAGGTTCGCTTTCGCTCTCCAGGAAAAAATCGACACCTAAAGGGCACGAACGGTCTTAAAATTAACAACGAAATGGGGCGAAAGGTGTTAAATCTTCAAACTAACGGAACGAATGCCTTAATTTAAAACCTCAAAACTAATATGCTAAACATGAGGGAGAAGGGGGTCCAGAAACCGGCCCATGATCTCCCTTCAACCAAGAACCGCAAGACAAAAGGACTATTGAATTGTTCTGCTGACGAGAAGTGAAACAGTGAAAGCGAATCGTTAATGAGAAACCAAGAGCTTGACAACGACCATGAATTATTTATTTTTAATGCGAGTTCAACATAAAAATCATACTAAAAATACAGACTCGACACAAACATTTATCCCATTCAGTACCGGTGACGTCATGTCCATTATAGTCTAGCAACTATTAGACGATTGTATTCAGCTTTGAAAGGATCTGTGGTAGCTAAAATGATTCATTGCGATAGTTTGTTGCATTATATTAAGGAGTACAAAGGAAATCAAGCAACAACAGGTCTAGTGACCCCTCTAGGCTGCTTGTTCTCCAAAACACTGAGGGGCAAGTGTCCAAAAAGTGGTTTAGAGTGGGTAAGGGGAAATTGGAAAGGGAACTACTGCCCTGGAACTAATGTATGTGGCAGGATTAGGAAGTTAGTAGGGGACAGAGGGGTTAGTAACATAACACAGTTATAAGTGATGTTTCTTATATCTGGGAAAAAGAGAGTAACGTCTTAGTAGTATATATACGCAATAATCCATGATGAATCTGAGGGAGGAATATAATAATGTTGTTCATTTACAAACGCAGTCAGTCGCGGGTTTGATGCAAGATATTTGTCTAGGGGAAGTTTAAAAGAATCATCGGTGCTGCAGTCTATAACTTTTCGGGGAAGCCCATTCCACAAGTTGACAACTCGATTGAAAAAGAAATTCTTAGATTCGTAAGAGTTAAACAGATTTTACCAATAATTTTGCAACCGTTTCCCCGCGTGTAATTAGATTGGTCGATAGTGAAGTACTTACTACAGTTCATATTGTCGATGCCTTTGATGATTTTGAACACTTGAATTAAGTCGCCTCTTAATCTGCGCTGGGTTAAAGGAAATAGTTTTAATTATCTAAGACGCTCCTCGTATGGTTTGTTTTTTAGGCTAGGTATCATTTTAGTAACTCTTACGTTAAACTCGTTCTAGCTTGTTTATATTTTTGTTGGTAATAAGGGCACCAGGATTGAACGCAGTATTCCAGAAGACGGCGAACTAAGGAATTGTAAAGAGTTAGGATAACTTCTTTGGATTTATGCTCAAATGACCTGCCTATAAAACCAATTATTGAGTTTGCCTTCTTAACAACTTCTGAACATTGTTGACATGGTTTTAGGTTATTCGATATTGTTACTCCCAAATTGGTTTCTCTGTCTACAATCTTAAGATGAGAGCCATTCATCGAATAGTTTGCTTTCTCATTTTGGTATCCGATATGTAGTACTTTACATTTATCTGCATTGAAACTCATTTGCCAAATTTGGGCCCAACATGACAACTTAATCTAGATTGTGTTGCATATCGTCAACTTGTTCTTTTGAGAGTACGCTATTTGCAATTTGTGTATCGTCAGCAAACTTTGAGATTGTACAGGTGAGACCCTCATCTATGTCGTTGATTTAAATTAGAAAGATAATTGGTCTTAGTACCAATACCTGGGGTACCCCGCTAGTTACATTGGTCCATTTAGATGCCTTACCGTTTATGACTACTCTTTGCTTTCTGTCGCTGAGCCAATGTTCTATCCATTTCAACACACCGTCTTGTATTCCATGCGCTTTTAGATTTAGCAGTACACGTTTGTGGGGAACTTTGTCAAAGGCCTTTTGAAAATCAAGGTATATAATATCTACAGCTTTACTCTCATCATAGAGGTTGAGGATATCGTGAAAGAAGTCTAAGAAATGTGATAAGCGGGAGTGTTTGTTACGAAGCAGGATCGTTTGTTAGAGGTCTTTCCTAAACTTAATAGAATCACATAATTTTTGTCAGAATATAATGATAAGGAAGTCACCGGTACTGAATGGGTTAGTGAAGAGGTAAGATATGTAATTGTACATTCTAAGGGGAGATGGGTCGTCTTTCTGATCCCCTTTCTCCCTCGTGTTAAGCCCAATTTGTTTTGAAATTATAAGACGTTCGGTCCATTAGTTTGGCGATTTTAACACCTTTCGCCCCAGTTCTATGTCAATTTTAAGACCTTTCGTGCCATTTAGGTGTCGATTTTTACCTGGCAAGCGATAGCGAGCCTGAAATTTTGAGAGGAACCTGCCATTTTCCTACCAAAAAATGTACATATTTATGTTGAAGGGGGGTCTAGGTGGTGTTTTTCTAAGCTTGATTGAGGTCCATCTCCCCTTAATAGTTCATTGTAATTGTTCATCAATTGCGTAATATTAACCCCTTCAGGATTTAAGGACGCATATCTTATTAATGTGGCTATCATTAAGCGATTTTATGTAGATTGATAAGTATGTATAGTTATCACAGGGTTAATTGAGACTTACATTATCCATGTCACTTACACAGCTTCCTTCTAATCCTAATAAAATTCTATAATATAGGTATGAAAGGGATAGTTGAGACCACCTCGCTTTTTTTTCTCTTTCTCTCCCTCTCCCTTTGTCTTTTATCCATTCGACCCCCTTCAACCTACTGCTTTAATACGTTTACCCCCATCCAGGTGTCAATATTTTCCTGGCGAGCGGTAGCCAGCCAGCATATATATATTTTTTGATAGAAAAATTTCTCCGGCGAAGCCGGATTTCTCCATACAATGTTGGTTCGCTTTCGCTCGCCAGGAAGAAACTGACACTTGGATGGGGATAAACGTCTTAAACCAGTTGGCTGAATGGGGACGAATGGATACAAGCCAGGGAAAGAGAGAAAAGGAGATAAAGATAAACAAAAAAGTGATCCCCCTTAACCCTTATTTAGCGGGCTAGGTGGTCTATTTGACCGTAGCGCCCAGCGGGGTGTTTTTACCCTAAATAGGGTTGTTTCCGTGCTCATTTTCATGCCTAAATAAGACGCAGAGCGTAAAACAAGTATCTATCCCTGAAAGGGCATAAACAGAGCTTTACAATGACACCCGAACCATCCTTGTACGACCACTGGTTCTCTTGCAACGATCGTGCAACACGAGTGCAAAAACCCTGAAATAAGGTAATTTCCTTACATAATTCCCTGTGTAGCGAGTGAGAAAGGAGGGGGGAAAGTAGAATACAGTACAGTATGTCCTAGGAGTACAAAGGAGTACAAAGGAAATCAAGCAACAACAGATCTAGTGACCCTTCTAGGTTGCTTGTCCTCCAAAACACTGAGGATCAAGTGTCCAAACAGTGGTTTAGAGTGGGTAAGGGAACATTGGAAAGGGAATTACTGCCCTGGAACTAATGTCCGTGGCAGGACATAGGTGGTCGTGGGGAGCGGTCATAGGGTTGCTACGCTCGTCCCACCGCTCAGCTCTCTCTCTCAGCAACATTACGTGCTGAAAATGGCGCTCGACAGATGTCGCGCGCCGCCACTTAGGCCAGATTTATTTCATTCGACATATGTTGTGCGCCGCCAGTTAGGGGTTAATCGAGACCAGCATTATCCTTTTCACTTACACCGGTTCTTTAAAATCCTAATAAAATCGTATAATAATGATTGCCTGAATGTACTGCAAATGTGTGTCTAAATCTTCAAGGAGCTAAGCTACTGTAATATTGTCCCTACAGTTCTCGCGTGTGTCTAATATCTCATGACTAGTACTTTTTCTTTCACGTCGTAGATTGCACATACATTAATAACAAGGCTGTCGACGTAATATTGATTTTGTCTGAATCCTGTTCTATTGTAGTTAGACATACGTACCTACAGTTATGTCATCTGTATGTTAAGGAGTAAAATATAAACTATTATCACTCCAGCACAACTTTTATTATTACATTTTGAACAAAAGAATTGTTGGTCAATTAGTGAAAAAGTCACTGAGGATATTCTATGTGTGCTGCTCCCAACATTCTCAGATGGAAAGGAGACTTATACAACAATACATGAACAAGTGATGACGACCCCTTTAAACTGAGAGTTTTGGAGAATGACATTTGGTGTGAACAGGTTTGATAGACTAAATCAAAGCTAAAAGAAAGAGAAAGCTCTGACTATTAAATATTGTGTGGTTGAGTGGATGAAGGGAAATACCTTGCTGTGGCTTGGCCATGTTCAAAGAATGCATGCAAACAGAATGCCACAAAAGATACATTGCAGTCAGTTGGGAGTAACAAATAGTAGTTGAAGACCCACTAATAGAATGGAAGGGGAGGGGGAGGGAGGTAGTATAGTATATTGCAAACAAACTGTCAGATCGTGGAAGGAGCACTATGGCATGGGCAAGGGAAATATATCCGGAAGCAATGTTAACACTTTAAGGGGAGGCAGACCGTTTTTCTGGACCCCTTTCTCCCTCGTGCTTAGTCCCATTATTTTTTAGATTTTTAGACGTTCGGCCCATTTGTTTAGCGATTTTAAGACCTTGCGTCCCATTTCGTTGTCGATTATTTCCTGGCGAGTGATAGCGTGCCTGCAATTTTAAGAGGAACCGGCCTTCGGCCGGGAAATTTTTCTACCGAAAAATATACAAATTTATCTTGAAGGGGGGACTAGGGGGGGGGGTTTTCTAAGCTTGATGGAGGTCTAGGGAGGAAACTAAAAAAAATATATGAATAAATTAATTAATAGACCAAACAAACGGTCAGTCTGCCCTTAATTTCCCAGAGGAAGGTGATGATGATGATGATGATGAATAAATGATACACGTTTTTCACAATTTATTAACTAGGAACGCATAGTTTAAAAAAAAAATGCTACCAAGAATTGCGTCTGCATAACCACCCGCCTGATTCCCTGGTGTGGTGGTGGGATCAACACACATAAATCACCATAATGTCGGTGATCACAACCTTATAAATCCCAGTAATGACCGGACTCAGTTGGCTGGATGACCGGGTTCAGTATACGTCTGCCTAATATAGTTTACCGGGCATCAATTTACACGGATGGGTGCAATCACTCATAATAGTGCATGAACCTTTTTTTGCGCAAATCTATCTATCTATCAGTCTATCTATCTATATATCTATGGTCCATTTTATTCAGTGGTTGTATTAAGGGGGGTCACTGGCTTTGTTTATCTTTCTCTCCTTTTCTCTCTTTCCCTGGTTTGTATCCATTCGGCCCCATTCAGCCAACTGTTTTAAGACGTTTATCCCCATCCAGGTGTCGATTTTTTCCTGGCGAGCAATAGCGAGGCAGCATTGTATGGAGAAATCCGGCTTCGCCGGAGAAATTTTTCTATCGAAAAATGTACAAATTTAGCTTGCTGTCAAAACAAACAAAATATATATGCTGGCTCGCTACCGCTCGCCAGGAAAATATTGACACCTGGATTCGGGTAAACGTCTTAAAACAGTAGGCTGAATGGGGCCGCATGGATACAAACCAAAGAGAGAGGGAGAGAAAGAGAGAACAAGCGAGGTGAAACAATTTTAGAAAAGCTGGAATATAACAAAAATGTTGATGTGGTCTATCTTGATTTCGCAAAAGCCTTTGACAAGGTAGACCACGGTATTTTGTTACACAAGATAAGACAAATGGGCATTACTGGAAAGCTCGGGATGTGGCTGCACTCGTTTCTTACTGACAGGGGGCAGTGTGTAGCGGCTAGCGGTGCAGTGTCTCAGCCGTCGGTGGTCAACAGGGGGGTGCCACAGGGATCAGTCCTTGGACCTCTGCTATTTCTGATCCACATATCCGACATAAACAGACACGTCTTACACTCGTCTGTAGCTTCTTTTGCCGATGACACCAGGGTACTGAAGGAAGTTTCTTCAGTATCGGATGCCGAAAAATTACAAACTGATCTGGCATCACTTTACGCGTGGGCAGAGCATAATAACATGTCCTTCAACGACAACAAATTTGAGCATATACATTACAGTTCAGGGGAATCAATTACAATGCACACACGTTTGGCAGCACCGGACGGTTCACATATAGACACCAAGGAGTATATAAGAGACCTAGGAATTACCCTCAGTTGTGACGGAAACTTTACCCAACATATACAAAATGTGGTAAAGAAGGCACGAAGCCAGGCTGGCTGGATCCTTCGCACTTTCCGGACACGTGAAAGGCTTCCTATGCTGACGTTATACAAGTCACTCGTGATACCATTGCTAGAGTATTGTTGTCAGCTGTGGAGTCCGTGGCGAGCAGGAGAGAAGCAGTCACTTGAAACAGTACAACGATCTTTCACCGATAGAATATCTGACGTCCGACATTTAGACTACTGGGCAAGGTTACGTGAACTCGACCTTTACTCACTAGAAAGGCGTAGAGAAAGGTACGCTATATTATACATCTACAAAATATTGACCGAAAAATCTGTAAATAACTTGAATATACGGTTTAGCATCCACCAACGACGGGGTCGGCTCTGCCATATTGAAAGGATATACCCCAGAGCAAGTACAAGAATCAAGACGCTCAAAGAAAACGCTTTTGCTATAAGAGGGCCACTCCTTTTCAATGCACTGCCCAGACACCTGCGTGACTCAACGGAACATAACCTTGAACGTTTCAAGAACCAACTAGATAAATTCCTACGGATAATACCCGATCAACCCAAGCTGCCACATTACCACCTCTGCGCTGCCAGCAACAGCATCATAGACCAAATGGCGAAGAGACGAGCAGACGGGTTATACTAGTGGCGGCGCATCAGCGTGGCCACGGGCAGCAACTACTGCCTGAAACTACTCACCACAGGAACCACAGGGGGGGGGGGGGTGTGTGTGTGTGTGTGTGTGTGTGTGTGTGTGTGTGTGTGTGTGTGTGTGTGTGTGTGAACCTCTGAAAACGTGCGATCATCTTTCATGTTTGTGAGTTTAATCAATCCTTCAATATCGAGTAACTTTCTTTTGTTGTGTTCCAGGCATGTAGACTACACACACACAGTGTGGTGAGGATCATGGTTATTTAAGGGGGGATGGGCCGGTTTTCTGGACCACTTTCTCCCTCATGCTTAGCCCCATTAGTTTGCAGATGTTAACATGTTTGCCCCATTAGTTAGTCGATTTTAAGACCTTTCACCCCATTTCTTCGTCAATATTTAGACCTTTCGTGCAATTTTTTCCCTGGCGAACGATAGTGAGCTTGTAATGTTGGAAGAAATTTTTCTACCGAAAAATGTACAAATTAATCTAGAAGGGGGCTCTAATGGATTTTTTTTTTTTTTTTTATTTGATGGAGATCTAGGGAGGAAACTAGAAAAATAACGAATACAGAAAAGCTCGCCCAAAAAGTGAACCATCTCCCCTTAACAGGTTGTATATTGACTACGGTTCCTAGTTCACTTATGGATAATATTTGGCTTATGACGTTGTATCTCACGGTTATTTTGCATACAAAACATTCGCCACCTACAATTATTATCTGTAATACGCTTATTACTCTAATATTTAATTTCCTTGTGTTTATATGCTTAAGGTTGTTTCGCTAAAGGTTTATTCGGCTTAGGACGGACCTCTAGCAATAATAAAGCTTCACACTATCTCAACCAACCCTTTTAACTACCACACAACCTTCCTAAGCTGCATAATATCGTTTAAATATAGCTAGACTAAAATATAACACGTCGCTGGTACTCAAAGGGTTAATTAGCTCTTCCCTCGACTAAGCAGAAGTTTATACAAATTTTTCAAATATCATAATATAAAAGATAGCCAAACATAATGTTATTAAGGGAGCCCACCTCGCTTTTTTTCTCTCTCTCCCTCTCTCTTTGGCTTTTATCCATTCGGCCCCATTCAGCCTACTGTTTTAAGACGTTTACCCCCATCCAGGTGTCAATATTTTCCTGGCGAGTGGTAGCGAGCCAGCATATATATTTATTTTTTGACAGCAAGCTAAATTGATACATTTTTCGATAGAAAAATTTCTCCGGCGAAGCCGGATTTCTCCATAGCCAGGAAGAAATCGGCACCTGGATGGGGATAAATGTCTTAAAACAGTTGGCTGAATGGAGCCAAATGGATACAAGCCAGAGAAAGAGAAAAAAAGCGCAAGTGACCCCCCGTAATAGTAGTATACATTTGTTCCGCTCAATGAACAGAATAATAATGTTCCGCTCAATGAACAGAATAATAAGTTTTTTACCATGGTCAGCACCCACTAAATGATCAAACGTTATATGACTTATGGACCACAAAACCCTCTCCTGTAAACCTATTATGTGTAGTCAATTATTAAGGAGAGACGAACCGTGTTTTTGTTTTTCTTTGGTCTATTAATTCCTGTATTCCTTTATTTCATAGTTTGTTTTCGCTAGACCTCCATCAAGCTTAGAAAAACACCCCCTAGATCCCCTTCAAGATAATTTTGTACTTTTTTTCGGTAGAAAATTGTACCGGCCATAGGCTGGTTTCTCTTAAAATGTCAGTCTCGCTACCGCTCGCCAGGAAATAATCGACACCTAAATGGCACGAAAGGTCTTAAAATTGACAACGAAATGGGGCGAAAGGCGTTAAAATCGCCAAACTTATGAGCCGAACGTCTTGTAACTTCAAAACAAATGGTGCTTAACACGAGGGAGAAGGGGGTCCATAAAAACGGTCTTCCTCCCCTTAAGTGCACATAATTTCTAAAGCAGAGTATATAATTGAATGGTGCAGGCGATAGTTATCCGAGGTTGTATGCCATTTTATGATGTTGGATTGTGTTTTTTAATAGTTTCTATTAGCATTATGATCGCAAGTTGAACGAAAGTTAGAGTAGACAATCTCTATTAACTGACTAACTGGCATAACATATTAACTAACTAATTGGCATATCATAGATCCAAAATATCTTGTATGAGATAATTAAACCTCTGACGATAAATGTGTTCATGTGATGCCGACTTCAAAGTAGATGGGATACATAATTAGAATGTTTGGCTAATAGTCATTCTCTGTGAACGCTTAAGGGGCCCACCTCGTTATTTGCTTTTCTCTCTCTCTGCGTTATGTCCATTCGGCCCCATTCAGCCTACTGTTTTAAGACGTTTATCTCCATCCAGGTGCCGATTTCTTCCGCGAGCCAGCATATATTTAAAAAAAACAATTGACAGCAGGCTAAATTTGTACATTTTTCGTTAAAAAAATGTCTCCGGCGAAGCCGGGTTCCTTCATATATTGCTGGCTCGCTTTCGCTCGCCAGGAAGAAATCGACACATGAATGGGGATAAACGTCTTAAAACAGTAGGCTGAATGGGGCCGAATGGATACAAGCCACAGAAAGAGAGAGAGGGAGAGAAAAATAGCAGGTCACCCCCCTTAAGTGTATTATTATGTACTGTATGTTGGATCAGAGGTGTCCACTGTTGGCTGCTGGTGTACAAAGGGGTGTGTGTGTGTGGGAGAGAGAGAGAGAGAGAGAGAGAGAGAGAGAGAGAGAGAGAGAGAGAGAGAGAGAGAGAGAGAGAGAGAGAGAGAGAGAGAGAGAGAGAGAGAGAGAGAGAGAGAGAGAGAGAGAGAGAGAGAGAGAGAGAGAGAGAGAGAGAGAGAGAGAGAGAGCGAGAGACAGAGAAAGGAAAAAAATATATATTGTGTGTTTGATGGTTAAGGTAAATATATATTGTGTGTTTGATGGTTAAGGTAAATATATATTGTGTGTTTGATGGTTAAGGTAAATATATATTGTGTTTGATGGTTAAGGTAAATATATATTGTGTGTTAGATGGTTAAGCTAAATATATATTGTGTGTTTGATGGTTAAGGTAAATATATATTGTGTGTTTGATGGTTAAGGTAAATATATATTGTGTGTTTGATGGTTAAGGTAAATATATATTGTGTGTTTGATGGTTAAGGTAAAGGTGGGGGAGATATTGTACATACAGTATATGCAAGTATTTGTGTGTCTGGTGGGAGGGGAATGTGTAATGTGTTTAAATATGGGTGTGGGTGTGAATGTGGGTGAATGTCAATGTGGGTGTGTGTGTGTGTGTGAATGTGGATGTGTTTGAATGTGTGTGAGTGTGAATGTGTGTGTGTGTGAATGTGTGTGTGTGCTATACCTAGACCCATATTTTCCCCATTCTTCCGTCCCACTACGTACATCCTCCGCCCACCTAATGTTCTCTCATATATTATACCTCTAACCTCTTTCATATTTCTACCCCCATTACAGCCACCATAACTGCCACCACCATTATCACCACTACCATTATTATCACTCCCCTCATCACTCTCACTACCACTACACCACTGCCATTACTATCACCACCACCAACGACATCACCACCACCACTATAACTTCATCATCATCACCATTACCATCACTATCTCCACCACCAACACTATCACCACCACCAACACTAATACGTCACCACCACCACCATAACAATAACCATTATCATCATCACCACTGTCATCACTATCACCACCACCAACACTATCGCCACCACAACAGTACCACCACCAACTTCAATACTTATCACAACCATCACCACCAACACCACAATAATCATCATCATCATCACCATCACCACTGTCATCCCTATCACCACCACTAACACTAACGTGGCGCCACCACCAACAAACGAAACCAACCATCATCATCACCACCACTACCATCACCATCACCACCACAACCAACACCACCATCACCACCACCATTAACACCACCAACGCGTTACCTCAATCATTTATGTTTATCAATTATTTAGTCTTCGTTAAAAATGGGAGATGGGTAATTTTTCTTGGCCCCCTTCTCCCTCGTGTTTAGCCCCATTAGTTTTCAGATTATATGACGTTCGGCCTATTAGTTTGGCGATTTTAAGACCTTTCGCCCCATGTCTTCGTCAATATTAAGACTTGGTATCATTTCGGTGTCGATTTTTTCCTGGCGAGCGATAGCGAGCCTATAATTTAAGAGGAACCGGGAAATTTTTCTATCGAAAAATTTACAAATTTATCTTGAAGGAGGGTTTGGAGGGTGATTTTTTAAGCTTGATGGAGGCCTATGGAGGAAAGTAAACAAATATTGAATAGATATGCAAAAAGGCCCCCAAAATAGCCGCTACCCCTTTAAGTAACAGCCTTTCCCTCATGTGTTAGAGTACCACCGCTCCTCTTCAGGGACGGTAATCGCCACACACCAATCACCCATCATGATCAAGGCCACCAATTATCGCCCGAGACAGCTTTATTATTATCTGCAACCGTGATGGGAAGTTCGTTAACCCTTGGAGTACCGGTAAAGTCTTTTGATACATATTTGATTTTAGCTACATCTAGACGATTTTTATCAAGCCTGGGAAAAATGTATGATAGCTAAAAGGAATAGTTGAGATAGTCTGTTAGCCTTTTAATTTGATAGACGTCCTTCCTAAGCTGAATAATATCGACAAATAGTTACCAGAATATATTGGAAATGACGTCACAAGTACTGAAAGGGTTAAGTCGAGGACGGGAGTTTCTGTAGAATATTATGCGAATTAAATATAGCACATTTCAGATTTGTTTAGTGACTCGTCGTTTTCATAAGGAAGTGTTCAGGTATCAATGTCCACGACTGTACAGTTGGTAACAAAAGTTTTGTTCCTGTCTGTGGTCTTATACATAGAAATATAATGCGCATGATTGAATTGACCACTTGCGAGTTTCAGGCTATAAGGAAGTTGGACCCATAAACTTAGAAATATAACAGAAATGCGATAGTAATAATTAAGACTTGATGGATAGAAAATACTGTATGTTGAATTTGGCTCTATGTATATATAGATGTACTGCGACCTTATTTTAGTTGTTCATTCTGCTAAATATCGATGTCTCTACCTCTAACTTCCTTATAGCCTGAAACACGCAAGTGGTCAATTAGGGGTGTAGTTTCTCATGCAGCGGTAAATTAATCGGATTAGTCGACTGATAATTAAAAGAAACCGCACGCACAATTCATTCACACTAATATGACTTCCATACGTAAAAGCCCGACGAGGAACAGAACATACGTGGGCAACTGTACACATAGCAGCCCCGATATTAAGGGGAGGTTTCCACTTGAGGGATTTTTTTCTTGACTCCTTTCTCCCTCATGTTTAGCCCCATTGCTTTTCTATTTTTTAAGACGTTCGCCCCCATTTTTTTTGACGATTTTAAGAACTTTCGACCCATTTCTGTCAATTTTAAGACCTTTCGTGCCATTTAGGTGTCGATTTTATCCTGGCGAGCGATAGCGAGCCTGTAATTTAAGAGGAACCGGCCTTCAGCCGGGACATTTTTCTACCGAAAAATGTACACATTTATCTTGAAAGGGGCTCAAGGGGGTGTAATCTTAAGCTTGATGGATACCTAGAGACCAAACTAAAAACCTCCCCTTAATCAGAGTAGCCCATTATAAGCCTTATCCAAACCTATGCTAATGGACGTTTACCCCTTCTGTACCGGCGACGTCTTTTCATTTTCTTCTAGCTATAGGCAGACGATATTGTGCAGCTGCGGTAGTTAAGAGGGTTTATTGAGAGAGTTTGAAGCCTCATAATTGCTAGAGATCCTTACTAAGCTGAATGAAATCGATTAATAGTAGCCGGATAATTTATATAATGGATGTCGCCGGTACAAAAGGGGTTAACCAAATTTCACATCTACTGTATATATATTATTAACCCCAAGAGGATTATGAGGATTATTTTGACTGTTAATTATGGTTATCATTAGACGATTTTGGCTGTTAATTATGGTTATCATTAGACGATTTTGGCTGTTAATTATGGTTATCATTAGACGATTTAGTACAGTTTACAAAGGATCTGCGGAAAATTAAATGGGTAAAGACTATCTCCATCAACCCTTTGACTTCTCCATGCCCTTCTTCATCTGAATAAAATCGTTCAATAATAGACAGAATAAGCTGTTAAATTGCGTCATAATCATCAAAGCAGGTAATGTAAGGATGTTAAGACGTTTGCCCCATTAGTTTGTCGATTTTAAGACGTTCCGCCACATTCCCTTGGCAATATTTAGACCTTTCGTGCTATTTAGGTGTCGATGTTTTTCATTTCGAACGATAGTGAGCCTGTAATTTTGGAAGGAACACTTTCCTACCGAAAACATTACAAATTAATCTAGAAGGGAGATCTAATGGATGTTTTTGTATTTATTTTAATTTTGTGTTTTAAATTTGATGGAGGAAACTAAAAAATTATAACAAATATTTGAAAAAATCGACCAAAAAGTTAACCATTCCCTAGAATCCATGGGAGACTTTTTGGGTGCCTGCTTGTAGAGAGGCAGATGATAATAATGGGTGGCGACATAATATACACTACATAATATACACTACATAATATACACTACATAATATACACTACATAATATACACTACATAATATAATAATATACACTACATAATATACACTACATAATATACACTACATAATATAAACTACATAATATAAAGTACATAATATAAACTACATGATATATACTACATAATATAAAGTACATAATATAAACTACATAATATATACTACATAATATAAAGTACATAATATAAAGTACATAATATAAACTACATGATATATACTACATGATATATACTACATAATATACACTACATAATATACACTACATAATATACACTACATAATATACACTACATAATATACACTACATAATATAATAATATACACTACATAATATACACTACATAATATACACTACATAATATACACTACATAATATACACTACATAATATACACTACATAATATATACTACATAATATACACTACATAATATACACTACATAATATACACTACATAATATACACTACATAATATACACTACATAATATACACTACATAATATACACTACATAATATACACTACATAATATACACTACATAATATACACTACATAATATACACTACATAATATACACTACATAATATACACTACATAATATACACTACATAATATACACTACATAATATAATAATATACACTACATAATATACACTACATAATATACACTACATAATATACACTACATAATATACACTACATAATATACACTACATAATATACACTACATAATATACACTACATAATATACACTACATAATATACACTACATAATATACACTACATAATATACACTACACAATACACTACATAATATACACTACATAATATACACTACATAATATACACTACATAATATACACTACATAATATACACTACATAATATACACTACATAATATACACTACATAATATACACTACATAATATACACTACATAATATACACTACATAATATACACTACATAATATACACTACATAATATACACTACATAATATACACTACATAATATACACTACATAATATACACTACATAATATACTGTACACTACATAATACACACTACATAATATACACTACATAATGTACACTACATAATATACACTACATAATATACACTACATAATATACACTACATAATATACACTACATAATATACACTACATAATATACACTACATAATATACACTACATAATGTACACTACATAATATACACTACATAATATACTGTACACTACATAATATACATATACACTACATATATACACTACATAATATACACTACATAATATACACTACATAATGTACACTACATAATATACACTACATAATATACACTACATAATATACACTACATAATATACACTACATAATATACACTACATAATATACACTACATAATGTACACTACATAATATACACTACATAATATACACTACATAATATACACTACATAATATACACTACATAATATACACTACATAATATACACTACATAATATACACTACATAATATACACTACATAATATACACTACATAATATACACTACATAATATACACTACATAATATACACTACATAATAAACACTACATAATATACACTACATAATGTACACTACATAATATACACTACATAATATACTGTACACTACATAATATACACTACATAATATACACTACATAATATACACTACATAATATACACTACATAATGTACACTACATAATATACACTACATAATATACACTACATAATATACACTACATAATATACACTACATAATATACACTACATAATGTACACTACATAATATACACTACATAATATACACTACATAATATACACTACATAATATACACTACATAATATACACTACATAACATACACTACATAACATACACTGCACATACACTACATAACATACACTGCACATACACTACATAACATACACTGCACATACACTACATAACATACACTGCACATACACTACATAACATACACTACATAACATACACTGCACATACACTACATAATATACACTACATAATATACACTACATAATATACACTACATAATATACACTACATAATATACACTACATAATATACACTACATAATATACACTACATAATAAACACTACATAATATAGACTACATAATATACACTACATAAATACTACACTACATAATATACACTACATAATATACACTACATAATACACTACATAATAAACACTACATAATATACACTACATAATATACACTACATAATATACACTACATAATATACACTACATAATAAACTACATACTACATAATATATACATAATATACACTACATAATCCATAATACACTACATAATACACTACATAATATACACTACATAATATACACTACATAATATACACTACATAATATACACTACATAATATACACTACATAATATACACTACATAATACACACTACATAATATACACTACATAATATACACTACATAATATACACTACATAATATTCACTACATAATATACTGTACACTACATAATATACACTACATAATATACACTACATAATATACACTACATAATATACACTACATAATACACACTACATAATATACACTACATAATATACACTACATAATATACACTACATAATATACACTACATAATATACACTACATAATATACTGTACACTACATAATATACACTACATAATATACACTACATAATGTACACTACATAATATACACTACATAATGTACACTACATAATATGCACTACATAATATACACTACATAATATTCACTACATAATATACACTACATAATATACACTACATAATATACACTACATAATATACACTACATAATATACACTACATAATATACACTACATAATACACACTACATAATGTACACTACATAATGTACACTACATAATATACACTACATAATATGCACTACATAATATACACTACATAATATACACTACATAATATACACTACATAATATACACTACATAATATACACTACATAATACACACTACATAATATACACTACATAATACACACTACATAATATACACTACATAATATACACTACATAATATACACTACATAATATACTGTACACTACATAATATACACTACATAATATACACTACATAATATACACTACATAATATACACTACATAATACACACTACATAATATACACTACATAATATACACTACATAATATACACTACATAATATACACTACATAATATTCACTACATAATATACTGTACACTACATAATATACACTACATAAAATACACTACATAATATACACTACATAATATACACTACATAATATACACTACATAATATACACTACATAATATACAGTACATTCACTACATAATATACTGTACACTACATAATATACACTACATAAAATACACTACATAATATACACTACATAATATACACTACATAATATACACTACATAATATACACTACATAATATACACTACATAATATACACTACATAATATACACTACATAATATACACTACATAATATACACTGCACATACACTACATAATATACACTACATAATGTACACTACATAATATACACTACATAATATACACTACATAATATACACTACATAATATACACTACATAATACACACTACATAATGTACACTACATAATGTACACTACATAATATACACTACATAATATTCACTACATAATATACACTACATAATATACACTACATAATATACACTACATAATATACACTACATAATATACACTACATAATATACACTACATAATGTGCGCTACATAATATACACTACATAATATACACTACATAATATACACTACATAATACACACTACATAATATACACTACATAATGTACGCTACATAATATACACTACATAATATACACTACATAATATACACTACATAATATACACTACATAATATACACTACATAATATACACTACATAATATACAGTACATAATATACACTACATAATATACACTACATAATATACACTACATAATATACACTACATAATATACACTACATAATATACACTACATAATATACACTACATAATATACACTACATAATATACACTACATAATATACACTACATAATATACACTACATAAGCTTTCCGAGCCTGGGGGTATAAATAATTCTGGCTATCATCGATCTCTCCTGCTCGCTCACACACATACGGACAAACATTCACACATACACACACTCACTTACACACAAAACCGCACACACACACACACGTTCTCTCTCTCTCTCTCTCTCTCTCTCACACACACACATGTGAAAATAGTTGTGGTTAGGACAACTATGAGATAGGAACATGTTTGTATATCTCACACGAAACGATGAATTAATGCTTAGATAGTGCTGATACTAATTATTGATCAAAATATACTTGGTGCCGCGACATCACTTACTTAGCCAACTGTACTCTGAGAAATTTCGTATGTCTGGCAGTCAATAAATACGGGAAAAAACATTTTCTCGTCAAAAACATTTTCTCGTCAATAATCGAGTAGATACAAATCTGTTATGTCAAAAACGATGGAGAGTGAAATGGATCTACTGTAGTATGAGATAAAGAGAGATCGAGCTCCGGAAGGCAGGGCACGCTCGACCCCCATTCTGATAGGATCAGACCATCGTTGATTTCAAAAGTCGGGTAGCTCATTCAAAAGTTGGGCATGTGTTATTCTACATCATATATGTCACATTATTATTTCTCTGTTTATCAACATTTAAATAGCTGATAGATAATTAGTTAACCTATCGTGTTACACATACACAACACCAACACACTAACTTAAGGGGGGTGACCTGTTTTTGTTCTGTCCTTTTCTATCTTTCTCTGTCTTGTACCCATTTGGCCCCATTCAGCCTACTGTTTTAAGATGTTTATCCCCATCCAGGTGTCAATTGTTTACTGGTGAGCGGTAGCGAGCCAGCATATTTTTTATTTTTGTTTGACAGCAGGCTAAATTTGTAAATTTTTCGATAGAAACATTTTTCCGGCGAAGCCGGATTTCTTCATATAATGCTGGCTCGCTATCGCTCGCCAGGAAGAAATCGACACCTAGATGGGGATAAACGTCTTAAAATAGTTGGCTGAATGGGGCCGAATGGATACAAGCCAGAGACAGAGAGAAAAGGAGAGAAATAACAAAAAGCAGGTCACCCCCTTAACTAACCTGCTTCGATACATACCAAGTACTTTAAGGGGAGGTAATTAGTTTTTTCTTGACCCTATTCTCCCTCATGTTTAATTCCATTAGTTAAGACATTTTAAGAATTTCGCTCTTAATTTGGCTCTGTCACTCTTTCAACTTCGGGGTAGACACTTATTACATCCAGCTTTACCTTTTGTCTCCCCCATACACATAGATACAAAAATAGGTATCGATATTTTTTTGGTGAACAATAATGAACCTATCAATTACTAGGAACCGGCTCTCAGCCAGGACATTATCTCGCTGATGGGTCTATGGAGTGTTTTTTTTTAGATCAAGAGAGATCTAGAGAAAAAGAAAAAAAAAAAAATATATATATATATAGCCTATATATATATATATATATATATATATATATATATTATATATATATATATATATATATATATATATACCGGTATATATATATATATATATATATATATATATATATATATATATATATATATATATATATATATATATAATCCCCCCTCCCGCTCACGTTTGCACACCACCTTCCATACATGAATGTATAACGAACAGTCGTGGACAGGAACAATGTATATAATGTTTGGAGGAACCATTTGGATACATAGTGAACTTTATTGAACAAATTTTGGTTAAACAGCATGCGTCGAAAATAGTTGTTGTGTGTTGATTTTATCATTAGAGGTTCAAATATAGCTATATGCACAGCTGCCCTCATAAGTTCTGTTCCTCGTCGTGATCGTATGCATCAAAGTAAAATACTATGAATTAATTGCGAGTTTTTTGTTTTTAATAATCAGTTAACTACTCAGCTGCTTCAACCACTCCATAAGAACCTACACTTCAATCATGCGCATAATATTTATGTGTATAAGATCACGGAGAGTAACAGAACGTATGTGGGCAGCTGTACCTTTTTCATAAAAAATTGTCTTGGTAGGTCGTACAGTCTTGGACAGGATTATCTGAACAAGTTATGGAGCCCCAATTTTGATACATTGAGAATTTAGTTTGATAATCTACCGGCTGTTGCAGCCTATGTCCGGAGGTAGAGCTGGAACATAGACAAAAACGCTTGAGGGGACATGGGTTGGTTTTCTGGTCACTTTTCTTCCTCATGTTTAGCCTCTTTCGTTTTCAGATGTTAAGATGTTTCCCCCATTAGTTTGTCGATTTTAAGACCTTTCGCCCCATTTCTTCGTCAATATTTAGACCTTTGGTGCTACTTAGGTATCGATTTTTTCCCTGGCGAACGATAGTGAGCCTGTAATGTTGGAAGAACCGGCCTTCGGCCGGGAATTTTTCTACAGAAAAATTTACAAATTAATCTAGAAGGGGGATCTAATGGATGTTTTATTAAAATATGATGGAGGTCTAGGGAGGAAACTAGAAACAAAATTAATACATGCAAAAATCGCCCAAACAGTGAACCAACCTCCCTTGAGCAACAATGATACAATTACTGCATTACACAAAAGTCCATTCATCATAAGTATCCAACAATCTTGACCACTAACCTATAAAGCTCATAAACGACTACAGTAATCGAGCTAATATTCTACCATTTAGGAGGAGTCAGCCAGGGAAGAGGTGTGGAAATGTACAGCCCACTTACTCTAACCTCTTTGGAATTACGGAAGTTAGGGTTTACGATTCCTGGCCTACCTCAAATGAATAACCACGCAGTTGTTATTATTTATATTAAGAGGTGTTCAGGTATTCATGACCACGACTAAAACAAATATATATTCATATAAAATTCTTCCTTGACAAATGATAATTCTATAAGTAATTAACGCTGCCTGTAAATTGCTCATTGGTAAAATATACATATTATTTTTGTTTTGTTTTGCAAATTAATGGAAATTGCCTGAACTACTGTTTGCTAATGATACAGTTCTAATGAGCGATAATTAGTGGGAGTTACAGGGTCTGGTAAATTTGTTTGTAACTGTGTGTGAGAAAAGGACCCTGAAGGTAAATGCAGGGAAGAGCAAGGTTATGGTTTTTGAAAGGGGTGCAGTCACAGAGTATGAGATGAGGTTGAATGGTCAGGTTATAGAGAATGGCACCATATTTATGTATTTCGGCAGTGTGATGAGTAAAGATGGGAGTATGGAGGATGAAGTGCGGGAGAGGGTGCAACAGGGAAAGAGGGTTGTAAGAATGATGAAAGCAGCGACAAGAAATACGGTGGTCATTGAATGATAGTGTGGTAATCCCGACATTGACGTACGGGAGTAAAAAATGGACGTTGTTGGAGAGGCACAATTAAATGAGAGGAGTCAAACTAAGTAACTTGAGAAGTGAATGTGGAGTTACATGGAGGGATAGACAGACGAATGAGGAAGTAAGAGAGGGTGTGGTGTGGATGTGCTGAAAAGTGTGAAAAGGAACACCTTGAGATTGTTAAGCTATGTGGAACGTATGGGAAGTGAGATAATGATTAAGAGAGTGTACGAGAGTGAAGTGGAGGGCCTGAAAGAGAGAGAGATACAGACCGAGAGTGAGGTGGAAGGATGTAGTTGAGAGGCATATGAGAGAAAGTGGTGTTAGTTGGGAGGAGGGGCGTCGGCGGACGGGGGGCAGAGGTGCTTTTGCGCGATTCATTCGTGTCCACCCCTCTGGGGATGATGGCGTCTTGCAATAGATAGCTAGATAAATTAAATAAAAGGGAAAATAATTACTTTTCAAAAAATAGTTCTAAATTTCCAGCCATCACAATACATCTAACCACCCAAACTACGCCTTAACCCCTTGAGGATCGTGACGCGTTTTGACAGTTCATTCTGGCTTTCATTAGACGTTTTTTTTAATGCTTTGGAAGGATATCTGGGAATCAAGAGGGTAAAGACTATATCAATTAACCCTCTGACGTCCGATCACCCTTCCTAATCTGAGTAATATCGCCAGAATAAACTGTCAAAACGCGTAATAATCCTCAAGGGGTTAAACACGTGTCTCCCTACCACACATTGCCAGCATCCCCCTCCACTCTCCCGGCTCTCCCACCCCTCACACCACCTCCAAGCCTAAACATACAAACTTAACCTGGGTAATCCCGTAATATTTAAAAACTTTTAATCTTGTACATCGGCCTAGCCAGTATAAATTATGGCACAGCTTTAATTACCTTATTGTTTACATTAGGTAATACATACTAAATAAATTATGCATAAATTGTAATGCGACTTTTATTGCATTACTAATTAAACACTAAAATCGGATGACATAGTCTCTATAGCCCTCTCTTAAGAATTCGTGGATCCCTATGATGAAAATGATGCGTGGGAAGGTTAAAGAGGGAGGTGTGAAGAGGTAGGATATGGTGGTAGAGGGATAAAGAGGAAGAGGTAGAAGGCAAAGAGAGTGAGTGATAAAGGGATCCATAGGTAAGGAGTGGAAGGTGTGAAGTGGGAAGGGATGGATGGTTGGAGAAAGTGGGAAAGGAGAGAGGTAGCATGTATAAAAGAGAGGAATGGTGGAGGGATAGAGAGGTAGACGAAGAGGAGGAAGGCAAAGAGAGTGATAGAGGGATCCATAGGTAAGGAGTGGAAGGTGTGAAGGGATGGATGGTTGGAGAAAGTGTGAAGGGATGGATGGTTGGAGAAAGTGTGAAAGAAGAGAGGTAGCATGTATATAAGGAGAGGAATGGTGGAGGCGAAGTGGAAGGGGGCATACAATTAGAAGGGTGAGATACAGGAGTAGATGAAAAGGTAGAGGTAGAAGTAAAGAGATAGAGAGGGAGAGGGAGATCTTGGTTTACTCACGCTTGTTCTATTGCTGTTCGCAATAAGGAGGAAGCATTCAAACAGTACCGTCGCCTTCAAACTCAAGAATCACGTATTTTATATGTCTCTGCCCGGAATCAAGCCAAATCTGTTCTTCGACTCGCCAAAAACTCTTTCATCAAAAACAAATGCTCTGAACTTTCCAACTCTAGCTCTTCCCAAGCTTTTTGGCATCTAGCCAAAAACCTCTCCAACAACTTCACTTCCTCGTCTTTTCCTGCCCTCTTCCATTCTGATGGTACCACCGTCACCTCTTCCTCTGTCAAAGCTGAACTCTCCGCTCAAACTTTTGCTAAAAATTCCACCTTGGATGATTCCGGTGCTATTCCTCCCTCTTCATCCCCCTCTCACTTATTTATGCCTAATATCATAAACTCTTTTAAAGATGTACCCTCGGCGCTCTCTGGACTTAATACTAAGAAGGCGCATGGACCGGATGGTGTTCCTCCTATTGTACTCAAAAACTGTTCTTCCATGCTGACTCCCTGTCTAGGCAAACTCTTTCGTCTCTGTCTATCCTAACATCTTTCCTTCATGCTTGAAGTTTGCTCTTATTCAACCTGTCCCAAAGAAGGGTGACCGCTCTCAACCCTCCAACTATCGTCAAATTGCTCTCATTTCTTGCATCTTTAAAGTTTTTAAAACTATTCTTAACTCAAAATTTCTTAAGCATTTATCTACTCATAATCTACTTTCAGAACGACAGTATGGTTTCCTTAAGGGCTGCTTTACTGGTGTTCTTCTTGCTTATCTTACTAACTCTTGGTCATCCTCCTTTCGGGACTTTGGTGACCTTTTCTATTGCTCTAGACATATCGAAAGCCTTCGATAGAGTCTGGCACAAGTCTTTAATTTCCAATCTACCCTCCTTCGGTTTCTATCCCTCTATCTGTGCCTTTATCTCTAATTTCCTTTCAGACCGCTCCATAGCTGCAGTTGTGGACGGCCATTGTTCACTTCCTCAACCTATCAACTCCGGTGTTTCTCAGGGTTCTGTCCTATCTCCAATTATTATCTTTCTAATATTTATCAATGTTCTCCTCAACTGTATCTCTAGTCCTATCCACTCATATGCTAATGACTCTACCTTACACTATTCAACTAGTTTTTCACATCAACTCAGCATGCAAGCACTCCTATTCAAACATGGCGAGGCCATAGAATGCCTATCTTATGATCTTTCTATTATTTCTGATTGGGGCAAAGAAAATGTTGTTACTTCCAACGCCTACAAGACCCAGTTTCTCCCTCTATCTCTCCATCACAATCTTCCAAAAGACTATCAACTATTCTTCAACAACACACAACTCAACCCTTCATCTTCTCTCAACATTCTAGGTGTATCTTTTTCATCTAACCTTTCTTGGAAATATCATTGTACCACTCTTGCTAAAACAGCTTCCCAAAAGTTAGGTGTGCTCAACCGTCTCTGTGGGCTCGTCACCTCTGCACCGCTTCTTGCTTTGTATCCGAGCACAGTGCGCCCATATATTGAGTATTGTTCGCTTGTGTGGGGAGGCTCCACCCATACCGCACTTCACGAACGAGTAGGATCAAAAGCATTTCGCCTCATCAACTCGCCTTCTCTTACTAGTTCCCTACAATTTTTTTCTACACATCACAATGTTGCATCTCTTTCACTCTTCTATCGCTATTACAACAATCAGTGTTCTTCTGAGCTTTCTCAGTGTATTCCCCCTCCCTTGCAGCAAGTGCGAGGCATGCGCCTTTCAACACAGTCCCACCCCTATTCTGTCCAGCTCTCTAACCGAATAATTGGCACATTTTCTCAGTCTTCTACTCAACAAGTGAACTCTGGAACTCTCCCTCAATCAATCTTTCCTTCATCCTATGACTTAGACTGCTTTAAACTTCGAGTGTCCAGGCATTTTGACTCCGACGTCCCCTGAATTTAGCTCTGTCACTCTCTTGGCTTCTGGGGGAGGGGGGGTACTCGCTACAGGCAGCCTGCCTTTTGTTTCCTACATACACATATACAAAACAAAAACAAAAATCATAGGAGAAGAAAAGATTAGATGAAAAAGTGAAGAGAAGAAGAAAGAAGTAAAGACAAGACAGAAAAGTGAAGATAAAATAAGAGAAGAGGAGAGAGGAGAATTAATAGCAGGGGAAGCGAGTTATAAGCTGGACCAGTAATTATTGGAAATGATTAAGATGACTGATGAGTTTATTGCACACCTGGCAATAATGACCACACTTGCATAATTACCACCCACTTATCACCCTATCCTCCATATGTGGGATTATATCAAGCGTGTGTTTTGGAGAATTTGTCACTAACTATATTACTTTACCCCTTCTGTACCGGCGAAGTCTTTGTTATATTATTGTAGCAATATTTAGACAATGATGTGCAGTTTGACCCCTTCTGTACCGAGACGTCTTTGTCGTTTTATTCTAGCTATATTTAGACCATTATGTGCAGTTTACGAAGAGTCGGTGGTAGTAAAAAGAGGTCAGTGAGATAGTTCGAAGCCTGTTAATTGCTAGAGACCCTTTTAAACTGAATAAAATAGTCTAAATATAGCAATAATATAATTAAACAGAGATAGTTCGAAGCCTGTTAATTGCTAGAGACCCTTTTAAACTGAATAAAATAGTCTAAATATAGCAATAATATAATTAAAAAGAGATAGTTCGAAGCCTGTTAATTGCTAGAGACCCTTTTAAACTGAATGAAATAGTCTAAATATAGCGATAATATAATTAAAAAGACGTCACCGGTACTGAAGGGGTTAAGAAGAATCTGTGGTAGTAAGAAGAGGTAAGCGAGATAGTTTCAGCCTGTTTATTGCTGGAGGCCCTTATTAAGCTGAATAATGTCGTCTAATAGTAGCCAGAATAAAGTTAACAAGCCGTATCCGGTATAGAAAGGGTTAGCACGGTCAGTACACAAGGCCGCATCTCTTTCTTATACTGTATGTTGGCTAATGTTTGGTGATTTTGTTCAGGTTAGGACAAACTTAAGGCGAGTTAGAGAGTTACTTAAGGGGGGTGACCTGCTATTTTTCTCTAATCTTTTCTCTTCCTCTGGGTTGTATCCATTCGGCCCCATTCAGCCTAATGTTTTAAGACGTTTATCCCCATCCTGGTGTCGATTTCTCCCTAGCGAGCGATAGCGAGCCAGTATTGTATGGAGAAATCTGGCTTCGCCGGAGACATTTTTATATCGAGAAATCTACAAATTTAGCCTGCTGTCAAATTTTTTTTGTTAAATATGTTGGCTCGCTATCGCTCGCCAGGAAAAAATTGACACCTGGATTGGGATAAACATCTTAAAACAGTAGGCTAAATGGGGCCGAATGGATACAACCCGGAGAGAGCGAACAAAAAAGCGAGGTGGGCCCCCTTAAGATAGTTTTCATCCATTTGCTTTCAACAGATCCTTCCCAAATTGCCTAACATCGCCAAAATATAATTTACAAGATGTTCATAGACGCTGAAGAGGTTAACCCTTACAGTACCGGCGACGCCTTTTTGTTTTGTATTTCAGCTGCATTTAGACGATGTTATGAAGCTTAGGAAAGATATATGGTAACTAAAAGGATTCATTGAAATAGGCTGTAATCTTCTAACGGGTAGACATCCATCCTAAGCTGAATAAAACCGTCCAATAGTTGCCAGAATATTATGCAAAGGACACCACCGGTACTGAGGAGGTCAAATAATAATAAGATAAAGATAAAGATAATAATAATTATAAAGTGCAGTGTTGCTTTAGTATTATTATTATATAGGTGTAAAGCAGTGTACTCCAGGCAGTCTTAAGGGGAGATGGTTCACTTTTTTGGGCGATTTTTGCATGTATTCATTATTTTTCTAGTTTCCTCCCTAGACCTCCATCAAATTTAAAAACACATCCATTAGATCCCTCTTCTAGATTAATTTGTACATTTTTCGGTAGAAAAATGTCCCGGCCGAAGGCCGATTCTTCCAACATTACAGGCTCACTATCGTTCGCCAGGGAAAAAATCGACACCTAAATAGCACGGAAGGTCTAAATATTGACGAAGAAAGGGGGCGAAAGGTCTTAAAATCGACTAACTAATAAGGGAAACATCTTAACATCTGAAAAATAATGGGGCTAAACATGAGGAAGAAAGGGGACCAGAAAACCGGCACATCCCCCCTCAAGCCGCTGTCTCACGAGCGCATTTTCCGTCAATTTTCCATGAGCAAGTTTTTTCCGTATTATTTCAGGACTTTTTCGCACTGGTATCGGTAACTAGACTGAAGGTAAATTATGTTAGGGAGCCGAATTCTGACAAAGTGTAATTTTTGAAGCTTCCAGACCATAATTGCCCGTACAAATTGCTCTAAAAAGGCTCGTGTGACTCAAGTTGTAGTGAGGAAGCCGACACAATGTTTACGGTTCCATAAACTAAACTGGGGAACCTGTGAGGGAAACAACAGTGCGGTGCTTGGCTTGTCGTACACCCACGTACGAAAGTAGTGGCACACCTTCATAACTTCATACTCATTTTGCTGTATTGGTTTAATACAGTAATATTCCTGAATCCTATATAATTACCTAGATATATTGTTAAGTGCCGTACAGTCCAGACATTTTTATATCGCCTTGTTAAACATCTTGCCACGAATCCCCGATTGACTGCCTTTGTGCCCGAGAAATGTGACCGTATCATTATCGTTCAGTATATTTTGTTTGTTTTCTATATTCCAACTAATCCATCTCGGGCATAGGCTGAGAGCCTGTATTATTCAACCGCTAATCATTGAACGGTGAAGCCGTGAAGTCTCGTTCCAGTCTACGGGGTGAGACATGTAAAGTACTTTTAGCTGCAACCAGCCCCTGCCATCTTGCCTTCGCAGGATGCATGGGGCTTAGTTGCCCACTCACGGCTCGAAGCAGCCTCATCTCTGAAGCTGCCTCGTTCCAGTGCTACACTGTCTTATCTCCTAAACTCGGACCCTCACTCTCAGAACGCCACCTATTGTGCAATGAATTCACTAGGCATTGTCCCCCTGTAGTATACTTTTAATATGGGAATATTCATACAGTGCTATTTAATCAGGGAACAATGAGGGTATTTGTTTGGCGTTTTGGTGGGCTTTGTGGTAATGCACTGATACTAGGTACAGCACAAATTGCATCCCAATAATATCTTCCCATTGACATATCGGGATTCGAACCCGGGTCCATTGGATTACGAATCCAGTGGCAAGACCACTCCATCACACCTATAATTGTGTTTTCTGGACCACAGTCTTTCTGGAGCCCAAGCCTTTCAGGTGATTGACTCTCTCTCTCTCTCTCTCTCTCTCTCTCTCTCTCTCTCTCTCTCTCTCTCTCTCTCTCTCTCTCTCTCTCTCATATACTATACTGAAAGTGTTGAGGCTGAAGTGAAGTGCTGTGTAACTTGGGAGACTACCATCATATAATAACCACTTGGGAGACTACCATCATATAATAACCACTTAACGGTTTTCATTAACGAAACAGATATACCATAATTACCCCTTGCCTAAGGTGATTACTCTGGTAATTACAAACTACTAATTTCCTAAAATTAACCAATTATTTATCCCCGGGACAGGGTTACCCGTTTCAGTACAATGAGACCGTTTCAATCTGCAAACTTTAATTATAGACTGTTTGCACATAATATGGATAAGTAGTATTATAATATTCAGAGCGAATGGCAAGTGATTATTTAAAAACAAACCATAATAATGTACAATATTATTGCTGTACAATTTGTGTGAATAAATATAGTTTTACAGAGTTATGCTACGCTAGCATACTGTAGGTATTGAAAGTAAACTAATTGGCCAATTTGTGTATTTGTCTTACAATTGTAAATGTACATTTAGTAGAGCATTTGTTGGGTATACATTTTTACTTATTTAATGTTTATTATTAGACACAGTCCGATGAAGGAATGACATTTGATTTGGTAGATACTTTGCAGATTACATGATATATATAGGGTGTCCCAGGAGGATAGGTTATAACTTTGGGAAATGATAAAACAAGGTGTTCTGAGCATAAAATGTTCAACATTCAATATCTCAATACTGGTTGAGCTTTGGAATATGTCTTATGGAATATTTTAGGCTTAGAATATTTGTTTTATCATTTCCCAAAGTTATGACCTTTCCTCCTGGAACGCCATATATATATATATATATATATATATATATATATATATATATATATATATATATATATATATATATATATATATATATATATATATATATATATATATATTATATATATATATATATATTATATATATATATATATACGGGGTGATTCAGGATTGCATGCATTACATTGGAGGACGACCTCCTTGGATAATTTTAAACAACAATGTCTCTATGATAAAATGTCGTATTATACATAGTTTGGCTGTTACAGTACATTTACGATGTTGTATTAATGAGGATGGAAAGTGAAGGGAAACCCGCGTAAATTTCCGAGAATATTTTTCACACGTCTTAAGTACAGTGTGTTGCAGTCACATTGAGGCCACTTTGAACATTTGCTTTAGCCTGTAGCAAAGAGGAGCACACTGTCGAGATCTGTGAATAAATGTGTACACAAATCTGTGGGTTTCCCTTCACTGTCCATCCTCATTAAAGTGCCCAGTGGGCTAGTATAAAATAAAAGCATCATCAACAACAACAATACAACATCGTAAATGTACTGTAACAGCCAAACTATGTATAATTCGACATTTTGTCATAGATGCATTGTTGTTGTTGTTGTTGTTGTTCCCCAAGCTACCTGGCCGAACAGCCCCAAGGCCCAGAGCAAGGCCAAGGCCATAACCGAGCGCCCCCACAGAACCCTCCCTGCCGACCACAATAAAGCCTGGGTGACCGAAGCTACTCCATGGCGGGGAGCTGAGGAGGGTGCAGAAACGCCCGGGAAAAACAAAGCCCCACCCAGGGCCCTGTGCCCCTCAGCAATTATGAAGAGAAAGTTAAGGGACAAAGGACAAATGTGACGCTTTGGCTTCCAATATTGGTAGATTGGGAGATCAATCCACGGAAGAGACGCCGTCACTTGAGATCTAGAAAATATAAAAGTAATAGGAACAGTCAGAGTAAGCTATGGGTATGGCAGAGATCGCTCAGTTCTCACTCTGATAGACCAGCCCATCATCACATGACTAGAACCCAATCCTCTCAGCATCAGGTAGGAAAGGCCCTAGATACATTGTTGTTTAAAATTATACAAGGAGGTTGTCCTCCAATTTAATGCATGCAATTCTGAATCACCCTATATATATATATATATATATGTGTGTGTGTGCGCGTGCGTGTGTCTTTTCTTTACCATATGCCAAGCTGGAAAACTGTTTGACTTCGCAAATTGCATGTGATTCAGCTAAATTGTTCTTCTGCATCAATGTCACCGATATAATCAATGGTGTTGCTATATTTGAACACCACAGCAGTCATGACGTCAGAATAGGGCACTGATCTTAAGGGGAGATTGTAACTTTAGAATTTTATTTTTCTGGACCCCCTTCTCCCATATGCTTAGCCCCATTAGTTTTTAATTTCTTTCAATTTTAAGACCTTTCAGGCACATTTAGGTGTCATTTTTTTTTTCTGGCGAGCGATAGCAATCCTGTAATTAAGGAGGAGCCAGCCTTCGATCTAGACAATTTTCTACCGACAAAGGTACAAATTTATGTCGAAGGAGGGTCTTGCAGGAATTTTTATTAAGCATGATGAAAATCTAGGGAACAAACTAAATATCTCCGTCTAATAGTATGTTGGATATAGTTCCTTCAGGGGGGTGACCTGCTTTTTGTTATTTCTATCCTTTTCTCTCTTTCTCTGGCTTGTATCCATTCGGCCCCATTCAGCCAACTATTTTAAGACGTTTATCCCCACCTAGGTGTCGATTTCTTCCTGGCGAGCGATAGCGAACCAGCATTATATGAAGAAATTCGGCTTCGCCGGAGAAATTTTTCTATCGAAAAATGTACAAATTTAGCCTGCTGTCAAACAAAAATAAAAAATATGCTGGCTCGCTACCGCTCACAAGTAAAAAATTGACACCTGGATGGGGATAAACGTCTTAAAACAGTAGGCTGAATGGGGCCAAATGGATACAAGCCAGAGAAAGATAGAAAAGGACAGAACAAAAACAGGTCACCCCCCTTAATCCCATCACCGTACAACAGTGCTTCACTTCTTACTATTGAGGTTATTTGTTTTCTGAGGTGATATATATATATACTGTATATCCTCGTGGTTCTGCTATATGGCTGACTACATTCACAGATTCTGTGACTAACCGTTCTTTTAACTTGATTTACTTTTATTTATTTATTCAGTGTAAAAAGGGCCTCCAGCAATTAACAGGCTTTCAATTATCTCACTTAACCATTTTTTCTACTTTAGATCCTTCTTAAACTGCGCAAAATTGTCTAAATATATCAAAAATATAATTATTATGACGTCGCCGGTACATAAGGGATTAAAAGATTCTGTGACGAAGACATGGCAACACTCTTCTAGCATTGCATATATTGTAACCATCCCTACAACTATACCCTGTTCCAAATAAGTAGACCAAAACTCTTGAACATTATCCTCTATAACTCACAAACGACTAGAGTAATCGAGCTAATTATTTCTCCTATTTGGGAAGAGTTAACCAGGGTTTTGGTGTGAGAATTTACAGCCCATGTGCTCTAGCCCTTTTTTAGTTATAGCGGTTAGGGTTCACGATTGCTGGCCGTCCTATTTGGAACAGGGGTATACCTTTAAGACACCATAACAACTATAGTCCGTTCATTCTAGGTTGGGCAGACATCTTAACCCCTCCTAACCCCTCATAACTCAAAACGAACTAGAGTAATCGAGCTACGCTTTCTACCAAATAGGAAGACTTGGCTAGGGTAAATGTGGATGAATTGACAGCTCATTTGCTCTAGCCCTTTTTGAGTTACAGAGGTTAGAGGTTACGATTTCTGTCCAAGCTAGAATGAACGGACTATACCACAACCAGCTCCCTACTTCCCCCTTTATCGAATCAGTATTAACCCTTAAAGTGTCAGCGAAGTATTTCTTAATTGATTTCAGCTACATTTACACGATGTTATGAAGCTTAGGAAGGATATGTGGTAGCTAAAGGGATTAATTGAGATAGTCTGCAGCCTTTAAGGGGGGTGACCTGCTTTTTGTTATTGCTGTCCTCTCTCTTTCTCTGGCTTGTATCCATTCGGCCCCATTCAGCCAACTATTTTAAGACGTTTATCCCCAACTAGGTGTCGATTTCTTCCTGGCGAGCGATAGCGAGCCAGCATTATATGAAGAAATCCGGCTTCGCCGGAGACATTTTTCTATCGAAAAATGTACAGATTTAGCCTGCTGTCAAACAAAAATAAAACATATGCTGGCTCTCTACCGCTCACCAGTAAAAAATTGACACCTGGATGGGGATAAACATCTTAAAACAGTAGGCTGAATGGGGCCAAATCGATACAAGCCAGAGAAAGATAGAAAAGGACAGAACAAAAACAGGTCACCCCCCTTAAGCTGAGTAAATGATCGTATCGCGTTTAATTAAATCATATTGAAATGTATGAGTCTGTCAGTAATGAAATTAAAAAAAAATCATTACATGTAAATTTAGTTATATGAAAATGTTTATGCATTTGTTAAGTATATATGAAAATGCATTAATATTCGATGTGAGCATTTACTTGTGGTGAATAATTAACGAATCACCGGATTTAACTACGATTTAGCTATATTGTCTCTGCAATTTGTAAATTACCAACTTTTTATATACTGAATAACAATTTCAATTTAATAGATGTGATTGGAGTCATGTGTTAGTTATTACGTTACTGCAAATTCTCATCAGAGTATAGGTAGGGTATTATTGACCTAGTACAGTAATAGTCAAGAGAGAGAGAGAGTGAGAGTGAAATATTTAAAGTTCACTTAACATTTTTAGTAAAACAAACTCAACCCGATACCTAGAAGATAACTCAATGAATATCTGATTAACACACACACACACACACACTATAACACAAACTCAACCCGATACCTAGAAGATAACTCAATGAATATCTGATTAACACACACACACACACACACACTATAACACAAACTCAACCCGATACCTAGAAGATAACTCAATGAATATCTGATTAACACACACACACACACACACACTATAACACAAACTCAACCCGATACCTAGAAGATAACTCAATGAATATCTGATTAACACACACACACACTATAACACAAACTCAACCTGATACCTAGAAGATAACTCAATGAATATCTGATCAACACACACAAACACACACACAGCCCGTAGCCTAGTAGGTAGAGCTCTCGTCTCACACACGAGGGGTCGGGGGTTCAATCCCCGGCCGGGCGGAGACAAATTGGGCTTGTCTCCTTTCATGTGTTAGCCTCAGTTCACCTAGCTGTAAATAGGTACCTGGAATAAGTGGACGACGTTGTGACGTCCCATCTGGGGTTGGCAAAAATGGTACAAGGCGAGATGGGTATCATATGGTTCACCTAAGCTGATGGCTACCTAAGCCTTCGGGCGAGACGGTACCGTCTATAGTGAGAATGGTACCATACAGATCCACCCTAAGCCTTCGTTTCCGATGTCGCCAATTGGCTAAATACAGACTACACACACATACACAGCCATTCCAACAGTACATAAAAAACACTTAACATGCATTTCACGCAATACATTCCCAGTTAAGGAGGCGCGATAATAATGAGCTTAGCTCGCATTGCGTGGATTCCCCTTGACGAACAAGTAACTGAGTAACTATAACACAAACTCAACCCGATACCTAGAAGATAACTCAATGAATATCTGATTAACACACACACACACTATAACACAAACTCAACCCGATACCTAGAAGATAACTCAATGAATATCTGATCAACACACACACACATACACACTATAACACAAACTCAACCCGATACCTAGAAGATAACTCAATGAATATCTGATTAACACACACACACTATAACACAAACTCAACCCGATACCTAGAAGATAACTCAATGAATATCTGATCAACACACACACACACACACACACTATAACACAAACTCAACCCGATACCTAGAAGATAACTCAATGAATATCTGATTAACACACACACACACTATAACACAAACTCAACCCGATACCTAGAAGATAACTCAATGAATATCTGATTAACACACACACACACACACACACTATAACACAAACTCAACCCTACCTAGAAGATAACTCAATGAATATCTGATCAACACACACACACACACACACACACTATAACACAAACTCAACCCGATACCTAGAAGATAACTCAATGAATATCTGATCAACACACACACACACACACACACTATAACACAAACTTAACCCGATACCTAGAAGATAACTCAATGAATATCTGATCAACACACACACACACACACACACTATAACACAAACTCAACCCGATACCTAGAAGATAACTCAATGAATATCTGATTAACACACACACACTATAACACAAACTCAACCCGATACCTAGAAGATAACTCAATGAATATCTGATCAACACACACACACACACACACTATAACACAAACTCAACCTGATACCTAGAAGATAACTTAATGAATATCTGATTAACACACACACACACTATAACACAAACTCAACCGATACCTAGAAGATAACTCAATGAATATCTGATTAACACACACACACACACACTATAACACAAACTCAACCCGATACCTAGAAGATAACTCAATGAATATCTGATTAACACACACACACACTATAACACAAACTCAACCCGATACCTAGAAGATAACTCAATGAATATCTGATCAACACACACACACACACACTATAACACAAACTTAACCCGATACCTAGAAGATAACTCAATGAATATCTGATTAACACACACACACACTATAACACAAACTCAACCCGATACCTAGAAGATAACTCAATGAATATCTGATTAACACACACACACACACTATAACACAAACTCAACCCGATACCTAGAAGATAACTCAATGAATATCTGATCAACACACACACACACTATAACACAAACTCAACCCGATACCTAGAAGATAACTCAATGAATATCTGATCAACACACACACACACACACACACACACACACTATAACACAAACTTAACCTGATACCTAGAAGATAACTCAATGAATATCTGATCAACACACACACACACACACACACTATAACACAAACTCAACCCGATACCTAGAAGATAACTCAATGAATATCTGATTAACACACACACACACTATAACACAAACTCAACCCGATACCTAGAAGATAACTCAATGAATATCTGATTAACACACACACACACACTATAACACAAACTCAACCCAATACCTAGAAGATAACTCAATGAATATCTGATCAACACACACACACACTATAACACAAACTCAACCCGATACCTAGAAGATAACTCAATGAATATCTGATCAACACACACACACACACACACTATAACACAAACTTAACCCGATACCTAGAAGATAACTCAATGAATATCTGATCAACACACACACACACACACACACTATAACACAAACTCAACCCGATACCTAGAAGATAACTCAATGAATATCTGATTAACACACACACACACTATAACACAAACTCAACCCGATACCTAGAAGATAACTCAATGAATATCTGATCAACACACACACACACACACTATAACACAAACTCAACCTGATACCTAGAAGATAACTTAATGAATATCTGATTAACACACACACACACTATAACACAAACTCAACCGATACCTAGAAGTTAACTCAATGAATATCTGATTAACACACACACACACACACTATAACACAAACTCAACCCGATACCTAGAAGATAACTCAATGAATACCTGATTAACACACACACACACTATAACACAAACTCAACCCGATACCTAGAAGATAACTCAATGAATATCTGATCAACACACACACACACACACACTATAACACAAACTCAACCCGATACCTAGAAGATAACTCAATGAATATCTGATTAACACACACACACACTATAACACAAACTCAACCCGATACCTAGAAGATAACTCAATGAATATCTGATTAACACACACACACACACTATAACACAAACTCAACCCGATACCTAGAAGATAACTCAATGAATATCTGATCAACACACACACACACTATAACACAAACTCAACCCGATACCTAGAAGATAACTCAATGAATATCTGATCAACACACACACACATACACACTATAACACAAACTCAACCCGATACCTAGAAGATAACTCAATGAATATCTGATTAACACACACACACACTATAACACAAACTCAACCCGATACCTAGAAGATAACTCAATGAATATCTGATTAACACACACACACACTATAACACAAACTCAACCCGATACATAGAAGATAACTCAATGAATATCTGATTAACACACACACACACACACACTATAACACAAACTCAACCCGATACCTAGAAGATAACTCAATGAATATCTGATCAACACACACACACACACACACACTATAACACAAACTCAACCCGATACCTAGAAGATAACTCAATGAATATCTGATTAACACACACACACACTATAACACAAACTCAACCCGATACCTAGAAGATAACTCAATGAATATCTGATCAACACACACACACACACACACTATAACACAAACTCAACCTGATACCTAGAAGATAACTTAATGAATATCTGATTAACACACACGCACACTATAACACAAACTCAACCCGATACCTAGAAGATAACTCAATGCATATCTGATCAACACACACACACACACACACTATAACACAAACTGAACCCATACCTAGAAGATAACTCAATGAATATCTGATTAACACACACACACACACACACACTATAACACATACACACACACACACACACACACACTATAACACGCGCACACACACACACACATTCTTGCACACACTATAACACACACAGACAGATACAGATATACTGCATATACAGTATATTAATAGTGTTGTCTATGTGTATGAAGGAGACAAACGGCAAAGCTGCCTGAAACAAGTGTCTCCCCCAAAGTTGAATGAGTGATAGTCGCCACTATATGTATTTATTTACTATTTTGGGGCATTGAAAAAGTAGTGTGGCACTGTGGTGTGGTGGTTTAGTGTAGTGAAATGAATAGGAGGCGGTATATGTAAGAGTTAGCTGGATGACTGTGTAGGTGAAACACAAACAGAAACAGTAAGGGAAGCCAGACAAATGAAACAGGAGTTCCAGCAACTCCTTATCACATGCCTATGAGGCCTCCCCTGGTTATGAAGAGGCAAATAGGCATATTGTGTTATCATAATTATACAGAAAGGGTTAGCAGAAATCTAGGCCAGGGACATCGCATATATGTTATAGTTTACATTTATGGCTTCAATTATAAAGTTATTCCATCCCTTCGTTATATTCCTATTAAATAATTTTCTACCAGTTGTTCCTGTTCATATCTGCATACTGACCGTCTTTCTCTACGATTTTATTTCCATTTGTATGATATTGTCATTATATTTTTTTTTCTGTTTTTTTTTTCTGTTTTGTTTTCTTTCTTTTGTCGAGCCATGTTTATATGATGTACACTCGGATGCCATAGTCTCTAGCCCACTCATAAATATTTGTGGGCTTCACCTATTACTAATTACTAAAGTATATAATCTGGAAACTAATATTTGAATATAATTTTCAATTACAAAAACTATATATAGTATTTATTGAAAAGCAAGTTCCATCCAAAAATCATTCCATAAAGTTATACTTGCATAAAGCCAAACATAGGGAGTCCTTTAGGTGAAGAATGCTTATGAGTGGGCTAGAAACTATTGCATCCGAGAGTACGTTAAGGGGAGGTTTTTAGTTTGGTCTCTAGATATCCATCAAGCTTAAGATTACACCCCCTTGAGCCCCTTTCAAGATAAATTTGTAAATTTTTCGGTAGAAAAATTTCCCGGCTGAATTTCCCGGTTCCTCTTAAATTACAGGCTCGCTATCGCTCGCCAGGATAAAATCGAAACCTAAAATGCACGAAAGGTCTTAAAATTGACAGAAATGGGTTGAAAGTTCTTAAAATCATCAAAATAATGAGGCGAACGTCTTAAAATTAGAAAAGCAATGGGGCTAAACATGAGGGAGAAAGGAGTCAAGAAAAAACTCCTTCAAGTGGAAATCTCCCTTTAAGGGGTGATTTGTATAGATTTGTTCAATTAATCATGTATTATTTCGTTTCGTTAGTTTCCTCCCAAGACCTCCATCAAGCTTATAAAATACCCCCAAGATACATTTATATATTTTAGGCTGGGACATTTTGCTATCGAAACATATACACATTTATCTTGAAGGATGGTCTTGGAGGGTGTTTTATTAAGTTGGATGGAGGTCTAGGGAAGAAATTAATAGAATGATAAAATTATATATAAATGAGGAAATAGATCCGCCCATCCCCCCCCCCCCCCCTTAATGGTAGATTTCAACTTGAGGGATTTTTTTCTTTACCCCTTTCTCCCTCATGTTTAGCCCCATTGCTTGTGAGATTTAAAGACGCTTGCCCCATTAGTTTGGCGATTTTAAGAACCCTCGCCCCATTTCTGTCAATTTTAAGACCATTCGTGCCATTTAGGTGTCGATTTTTTCCTGGCGAGCGATAGCGAGCCTGTAATTTAAGGGGAACCGGCCTTCGGCCGGGAAATTTTTCTACCGAAAAATTTACAGATTTATCTTGAAAGGGGGTCAAGGGGGAGTAATTTTAAGCTTGATGGAAGTCTAGGGAATCAACTAAAAATCTCCCCTTAAGTCAGCATCGATCGTTGTGTGTTAAGTGTTATGGAACCCTGAGTGACCACCCTCTCTCTCCCTCTGAGTGTTGGCCTTGTACACTCGGATGCCGTAGTAGTCTCCTGTCCATTCATAATGATTAGTGGGCTTCACCTATTTCTAATTATGGAAGTATATCTCTAAACACGAGTTTATTAATAGAACTTTATAGACGTCAACTAGAAAACTTCAAATACTATACAATGAAAAGCAAGTTATATCCAAAAATCAATCCACATGGTTATAATTACATACAGAAAGACACAAGGAGTACACGAATTCTTATGAGTGGGCTAGAAACTATGGTATCCGAGTGTACGTAGAGTCTACATCGATCATGGTGTGTCGGACCCCCTCTTGTACTGGTGGGGTTGTTGAGGACGGGGGTGTAGGTGGCATGGATAGGTGGAATTAGACTATAATATACATAATGTAATATTAAGCTTTATTTTAAGTACGGTTTTGGTCTAAAGTTATGAGAACCCTTCAATAAACTGTTAAAATGTGTTGTAATCCTCACGAGGTTAATAATCAATATATAACTCTTTACCAAGCAATGGTAATATTCATAATGCAAACTAAATACAACAACAACAACAACAACAACAACAACAACAACAAACGATAAGACCAAAATAACAAAGGCAATATATGCAAACACATTATGTATGGCCATGGCAGTAACAAACACATTAACAAACCAAAGACACCATCCATAGCAATTGCAAAAACATCATCTAGAACATTAAACACAGAACATTATCACCACGAATACCATAGCAATTACAAAAACATCATCTAGAACATTAAACACAGAACATTATCACCACGAATACCATAGCAATTACAAAAACATCATCTAGAACATCAAACGGAGAACATTATCACCACAAACACCATAGCAATTAAAAAAACATCATCTAGAACATCAAACGGAGAACATTATCACCACAAACACCATAGCAATTAAAAAAACATCATCTAGAACATCAAACGGAGAACATTATCACCACCAAACACCAGCAGCAACAACATAACAACTACACACAAGACAACACAATACCACCACCAACAACAACAACAACAACTACACAACTTTAGCAACGATAATGAAACTAGACCAACAACGGAAACCTATTCAATAGCAATTCAATATAATTTAAGGGGAAATTTCCACTCGAGGGATTTTTTTCTTTATCCCTTTCTCCCTTATGTTTAGCCCCATTGCTTTTGAAGTTTTAAGACGTTCGCCCCATTAGTTTGGCGATTTTAAGAAGTTTCACCCCATTTATGTCACTTTTAAGACCTTTCGTCCCATTTAGGTGTCGATTTTTTCCTGGCGAGCGATAGCGAGCCTGTAATTTAAGAGGAACCGGCCTGCGGCCGAAATGTACAAATTTATCTTGAAAGGGGATCAAGGGGGAGTAATTTTAAGCTTGATGGAAGTCTAGGGAATCAACTACGAGAATGGTCAAGGTCAAATCAATTTATTTTACCTAATGATTCTAAAGCAATAACTTCACCAACGGCGGGCTTTTACTGGCGACCACATTAACCCCTTCTGTACCGGCGACATCTTTTTCATTCTATTCTAGCTATATTTAGACGATTTTGTGAAGGTTAAGCAGGCTCTGTGGTCGTATAAAGGGTAAGTTAGATGGTTCGAAGCCTGTTAATTGCTGGCGACCTTTTTTAAACTGAATAGAATAATTTAATAGTAGCCAGAATAGTTAAAAAGCCGTCGCCGGTACAGAAGGGGATAACTGCCTAGAAATACAGTAACTTGTAACAATGGCAGAGCCACTACCAATAGAGTAATGTGCAGGGATCGTAAACTGGTATATAGGGTGTGTGTGTTTGTACGTGTGAATGAATGTGTGTGTGTGTGTGTGTTTCTACGTGAGAATGAATGTATGTGTGTGTGTGTTTCTACGTGAGAATGAATGTGTGTGTGTGTGTGTGTGTGTGTGTATATATAAAGTCACTTGTGCGTTGTTTATAGTAATTCTCGATTAGCAATACTTTTAATTAGCACCATATCGCGTCAATTATACATTGCTATCGACCCTTACGTACACTAATGGTAGATTTGTATTAATAACGACTATTATACGAGCTATGTAGATACGGCGAGTCATCAATTGTGTAAGGGGAGTCACCGGCTTTCTTTTATATTTCTCTCCTTTTCTCTCTTTCCCTGGCTTGTATCCATTCGGCCCCATTCAGCCTACTGTTTGAAGACGTTTATCCCCATCCAGGTGTCAATATTTTCCTGGCGAGCGGTAGCGAGCAAGCAGATATATATATTGTTTTGACAGCAAGCTAAATTTGTACATTTTTCGATAGAATAATGTCTCCGGCGAAGCCGGATTTCTCCATACCAATGCTGGCTCACTATCGCTCACCTGGATGGGGATAAACATCTTAAAACAGTTGGCTGAATGGGACCGAATGGATACAAACCAGAGAAAGAGAGAAAATGAGAGCGAGAGAAAAAGAAAACGGTGACCCCCCTTAAGAAATACTAGGATAAAATACCTGTGCGAGTCCACAATAATGTTTGTAGATCATTACCCACGACTTCCGAGAAACTCCTTGCACTTTCATTCTTCCCGAGGTGTTGATAAGAATGACGTTTTGGACAAATAAAACTACAATACTTCGGTGGAATATCTATATCTATCTATCTATATCTAGCTATCTATTTATATAATCTATCTATTTATCTAATCTATCTATCTCTCTATCTCTCTCTCTCTCTCTCTCTCTGACCACAACCATTACACCTATTGTATTCCATCGACCATAACACAAGACGATTGGCTAGATTGGTACAAGAAGAATTATTGGCCCTAGAAGTAACATTAAAGTGGCAGTAAAGAACAAAATACCACTGTTTATAAACCCCCCACCACCCCTCCGCCCCCTCCACCACCCCTCCGCCCCCTCCGGCCCCCCAACTCTCCCTCCACCTGTCCCATGAGACGCCAGGAAGAAACTTGTGAAGAGGAAACCCTTTTGGATATGTTTGGTTGCTTCGAAACACAATTGTTTATTCAAAATTATGTATTTGTGCTAATGCAAAAGTAAATGAATAGATTTATACATTCATAGAACAAGAAATACAACCCCAATAGTCTTAAATTAAAGCATCTTAAATTAAAGCATAAACAAATCAAATAAATTCAATCCCCGCCCCCCCTCTCTCTCTCTCTCTCTCTATCTCTATTTTCACAATCCCCTAACCTCTTGGAAACTTGGTACGTGTGGAGAGGAGAGCCTTTAGGATATTTGCGAACATTGCCTTTTGGTTGCCTCAAAATACAAAAGCTTGTGCATAAACCTATATATATATATATATTTGTTTTTACATAAGTAGGCATATACGTATTTCCAAAGTAAATCAATAGAATGATATATGCATAAATACATTAACATAAAACCAATAGTCTCAATCAGTACAAAAACTAAGTAAATATATTAAAACGTAACTATTAAAATATATCACATTCAACCCCCACCCCACTCCTGCGTCTTGGAGACTTGGAACATGTGAAGACCAAATCCTTAAGGATATTCGCAAACTTGTTATTCTGGGTGTTTGAATACGCGCATTAATACAAAATAAGTATATAAATTCATCATCAATGTGTATTTAAGCAAATTTAAAAGTAAATATATATAAATACACACATGCAGATAAATATAACGAGCTCCTTCACTTTAATAAAGTGCATATCAATAATCTAAACAAAATAATCTTAAATTCAAATGTATAACTTGGAAACAAACAAATCATAACCAGAAACTGCACAATATAAATACAAACGAACTTATCAAAATCACTATGTGGAAATACGTATTGAAGAGTTAGCAAAACAACATTTTGAAATTAACACACCACATAAAATAACAAAAAACAAATATCACATTCTGCTTAACGAGTCTTTGGGATACTTAAGCAAGTGTCACACTATGCCGATTTTAGTGCCGACTCTTCACGACTTAAGGAGTGGCGATACAAGGGGGAGACCACTGCCAAGTATCATGGGTGATAGAGGGGCCCACGGCGGGCAGTATGGACGGGTATGCCGCCTAACGGCAACTGGAAGGGGTCGAGAGGCAACCATGCAAGACCTAAAGCACCCGTCCCACCTAGCCGATTTTAGGCCAAGACTGTCCGCGACCTAAGGGTCGTGGACAGTCTTGGTCTACGTCGCCGCGCATCATGGGCCGTCGCCAACATAACAAACAGGTCGGGATGGGTCTTCACATACCCCCTCAAAAGTTCAACATGCAAAACTTTGAAAATCAAGTCGGCATGGAGTGAGGTCAAAAAATGGGACGTGAAGGGGACGGGAGGCTGATGGCGTGTGACGGCGCTTGACGGCGCTTGACGGGAAAAGGTAGGCGTCAGTGCGGCGGCACATGGCGGCACACGGCACCATAAATGAGGTCTGCGTCAGGCGGCGTCACCATAACAACCTGTGAGGATCAGCGGCGGCTTGCGGTGACCCAACGATGCCATAACGGTCAATATATAAATAAACAACATAATTAAATAATAAAATAATAAATATATTATCAATAACCATCAAAATATAAGATTAGGTATATTAATTACAGAAAAAATTAAAAATAACAACATTCAATACATAATGAAATTAATAATAATAATAAAATAACAGAATTAACTGAAATAATCAGTTAATAATCAGCCGTCCATACTGAAGGGGTCGCCGTCCATCGGCACAGTAATGCATATTGACGCCGCCCTACCTCCTGTCGACCCTGTTCGTCGGGTCGTTGTCAACGCGCTACGCCGCAGATCGGCACTCCAGCGGCGACCTAGGTCTCACCTTCAGTCCTGCATGGGCGCCGCTCTACCCCGTCAGGGGCGTGGCCATCCATACTGCGTCCCGTCCAAAACTCACCCCCCCAAATCCTTAAGCTCTCCGCCGAAGGTCGGCAATCCTGACCACGACTAAAGGTCGTGGTCAGTCTTGGCTCAAGTCGGCATGGTGTGACGCCTGCTTTAGGAATATGAATGACGCCGTTGGGGTGGCGTCATGCGCCGTAGCACGCAAACTGGTTGGCGACAAGGCTCCTGACGAGCGGCGCCTATAGGAGGTAGGGCGGCGCCGATAGATACTACGGCGGCGATGGACAGCCACCCTGTCACACTGGACCCCTACTCCGTCACACTTATCCCGACCGAGGAAAACCGGTCCGTCGGAGGCGACGTTTGTGTGTGTGTGTGTGTGTGTGTGTGGGGGTGGGGGGGGGGTAAGCTTCAGATCTATGGAGGAAACTAAAAACATAATAAAAATATCCATAAATGAGCAAACAAATGCGCCCATCTCCCCTTAATTAAGTATTATTTTTGTTAATAAGTAATTGGTAAAACAAGGCCATCTATAGTTAACCCTTTCAGTACCGGTGACGTCTTTCTCGTTATAGTCTGGCAACTATTAGGTTATTGTATTATGCTTACAAAGGGCCTGTAGCAATCACAAGACCTCCATTCCTCTCATTTATCTCTCTTAGTTCTCACAGACCGTTCTTAAGCTGCATAAAATCGTCTAAGTATGGCAGAACTATGGCAAAACAGATGCCACCGCTATTGAAAGGGTTTATAGATAGTCACTCGTTGATGGGATCGGATTAAGGGGACAGTGGTGATTTTTGGGGTCTATTTATTTATATATTAATTTATTCTTTAGTTTCCTCGCTAGACCTCCATCAAGGTTAAAACAAAAACATCTCCAAAACCATCTATCAACGATTGTCCCCGTGCGACGTTGCCAGGTCGCGAACTCACGGTATGCCCTCCCCCTATGACGGCGACTGGACGTTACCAGGTCGCTGCCTGAAGGCGACCTACCTTATAAGCGGCGTCTGACGCAGACAGGTCGACACCCTTGTACCGTCTGACGCCTACTGGATGCCGCCCGATGCCACCCGCCTACCGCCCCCGTCCCGCCAATTTACTAGCCGCCGACTCAGCTCATGAGAGTTCTGCGTGTCTAACTTTTCCTGAGGCCCCTGACGACCTCTCCCGACGGCTCTCTTGAGTTGGCGCCCACCCACGTCGCGCGGCGATGTAGGCAAAGACCTGTTCCCGACCCTTAGGTCGTGGAGTGTCGGCACTTAAATCGGCATAGTGTGACACCTGCTTTAGCTACGCGACATTAGGGGTAGGCCTACTTGTATACGAAAAATATAATTATGCATAGACATATAAATATATAATTAAGACATCAATACATGCATATAATAATTAATAGATACAACATTATCTTTAGTGATAGCCTTACAGAAATAAAAACAAATGTTAAATAAATAAATTTACAAATACATACAAAATAAATAATACATGGACAAATAAATAGGTAAACAAATAGATAAATAAACACACATATATAGTAGTCTATGTCAGGCAATTTGTTGATTTCATTAATTGAGTTTAGAAGTGACGTTGGTTTGTGAAAAAATAATAATACGATACGTGTGGAATAAGGCAATGTTTGACACTGTCATACCTTATTAACCCTTTCAGTACCAGTCAAGTTTTTTCAGCAACATTAAGACGATTTTATGAAGCTTCGGAAGGATATGTGGTAGTTAAGAGGATTAATTGAGATAGTCTGCAACATTTTAATGTGCAGACGTCCTTCTTAAGCTGGATACAATCGTTTAATAGTTGCCAGAATATAATGAAAGGAACGTCACTGGTACTGAATGAGTTAACCCTAAAAGATACGATGACGCTTTTGTTTTCGTGTTCTGTCTGTTGTTAGACGATTTTATTCAGATTAGGAAGGGTGCATGCAAGTCATAGGGTTAATTGAGATAGTCTTTACCTTTACAATTCCCCAGATCCTTCCTAAATTGTATCAAATCGACTAGTGATTGACAGAATATACTGTTAAAATGCATCAACATTTTCAAAGGGTTAAGGAAAGGGGCGGAATAGCATGGGAAGGAAAGTAAGGCGTGTGTGTGGAGGGGCGGGGGGGGGGGGGGAGGGTACAGTGTTCTTAAGCCTGTCGGTAAACTATATATCAACATTTGATTGTGGCAATTGTTGGAAGATTTTGTTAAGCTTAATTAACTAGGATGAGTGGGAAATAAGGGAAATGCGAGATAGATTTTACTCCTTTGAAAGCTAGTGAACCTTCTCAAGCTGGGTAAAATCGTCTAGTGAAAACAAGGATACAAAGGAATACAAAGGAATACAAAGGATTACAAAGGAGAACAAACTGCAACAGACCTACTGGTCGTTACGGGGCAGTCTGGATATCTAAAACTACTAATCTATTGACTACGAGGTACAGAAAAGGAGGAGGAGGAAGAGGAGGAGGAGGAGGAGGAAGCAGCGACAATGGAGAGCGTCAGGACTCAGGAGTGGGGTGGGTGGAGAGAGAGCGGGGATACAGAAGCAAGTAACCTCCCTTCCTATACTAAATACACGGTTATCCTTCATTTTTCATCAAAGTCATTATCCACTTCATCCCTCTCATATAGCCACCTACATACCCCATATATTACGTCATGTTTAGTATAGTTTAGGTGTACCATAAGTTGTTTTAAGTGGCTATATACAAGGGGTTTGTGTCCATTTGCCGAACACTTGGCTACGTCACGTCACGTGTCAACACTCTAAGGCCTCGTGACTCGCATGTTTCTTATTGTATCCTTGACCGTGAATTTGCGAGATGTTATTTAAAGTCTTTAAAAACCATTCCTATCGATTGATTATTTAAGTATCTTTGAGTATGGGAGTAAGGGTGTCATACAGGCATAATCAGTGACGAAAAGTGTGTTTGTGGTTAATGATGATAAGACTGGGACTGACGATTTAATTACTATATAAGTTATATTTAGTCGTGCGCGTTGTTGACCACCCACGCCATTACCTGTTTACACGCCTTCCTCACTGTCCTCCGGCGCGGCGCTTACGTATGGTTTGCTAGGTGATAATTATGTGTTCGCTTATTTCTCGCTTATCGCGGTTCTCTGGCAGTTCGGCGATGAAATACACGATCAGTGACGAGCGGCCGGAGTGGCGGCAGCATCGCTAGCAGAGTTTTGAAGGTAAATAATGATTTAGTCGTCTATATTAGCCATTAATGTTGGAAATTGATGATGTGCGGTCACAGGGATTCTGCAATGTGATATGTTTGTTTGTTCTTGTTTACTCCGCCGCGCATAAACAACGGTACCATGAGATAATGCCCGTGCTTTGCCCTGATACATGCCCTAAACATTGTAACTATTGAGTTAGAGATTAACTTAAAGATTAAAGAAATATTTAACGATAAATAAAGGATGCCCGAAGGAGTTGAGAGATGCATGCCGCTTAGCACAGATGTCAATGGTGCTATTCTAATGGTTAGAGATAATGCAATAAGAGAGATTGGCTATCTTCATATATGGACGCTATTTTGATGTTGTAATTATCAACAAAAAATCGTGTAAAATTTCTATACAACGGCCCAACTATATAATTATACTGTATGACTGTATGCTTATTATGGGGCGAAACATATGTAATTGTAAAGAGAGGCAGATAACACCAGTGTCACCAATATGGCGGAGGTTGGCCAATCCTGTTAATCAGACTCATAATGCATCGTAAGTGTCTGGTTGTGTTTTGTCAATTTTAATTATCCTTTATGTTTATTATACAGAAATTTACATGTTTATGTTAATTAGTAATGTATACTGGCGGCCTAGCTGACTGCATTGACTGACTGAATGACTGATTACCTAACAAACTGCCTGACTGATTTCCTAACTGACTGTCTAACTAACTGACTGACTGATTGATTGACTGACTGACTGCCTAACTAACTGACTGACTAACTAACTGACTGACTACATAACTGGCTGACTGACTGATTGACTGACTACATAACTGGCTGACTGACTGATTGCCTAACTGCCTGCTTAGTTAACTGGCTGACTACATAACTGACTGACTGACTAATTACCTAACTGACTGCCTGCCTAGTTAACTGGCTGACTGATTAACTGACTACATAACTAACTGACTGACTGATTGCCTAACTGACTGAATGATTGACTTACTACATAACTGACTGATTGCCTAACTAACTGACTGGCCCATCTGACTGACTGACCCATTTGACTGACTGACCCATTTGACTGACTGACCCATTTGACTGACTGACCCGTTTGACTGACTGACCCATTTGACTTACTGGTCCATCTGACTGACTAATTTGACTGACCCATTTGACTGACTGACCCATTTGACTGACTGACCCATTTGACTGACTGACCCATTTGACTGACTGACCCATTTGACTGACTGACCCATTTGACTGACTGACCCATTTGACTGACTGACCCATTTGACTGACTGACCCATTTGACTGACTGACCCATTTGACTGACTGACCCATTTGACTGACTGACCCATTTGACTGACTGACCCATTTGACTGACTGACCCATTTGACTGACTGACCCATTTGACTGACTGACCCATTTGACTGACTGACCCATTTGACTGACTGACCCATATGACTGACTGACCCATATGACTGACTGACCCATTTGACTGACTGACCCATTTGACTGACTGACCCATTTGACTGACTGACCCATTTGACTGACTGACCCATTCGACTGACTGACCCATTCGACTGACTGACCCATTCGACTGACTGACCCATTCGACTGACTGACCCATTTGACTGACTGACCCATTTGACTGACTGACAAATTTGAATATAGCGTGAAGAGGCGTCATAGTATAATGAAACGGCAAAATTAATAATATATCTGCTTGGTAATCATTGTTTCTTACTAACTGTAGTGTTGTACAAACCACAACAAAGTGATGATACACTAGGTAGTCCCTGAAATGAATTGTTGAAAAACATTGTTGAAAATTGTTGAAAGTCGTCTCCTTGAAGATTAGGACGCGTTTGAACATTTCATTTTGGCTATCATTAGACGATAATATACATATTAGGAAGGATCTGTGGGTTCTAAAATGGTAAAGACTGGACCAGTCAACCCTATAAGTTTAATATACTCTTCCTAATCTGAATAAAATCGTCTTATAATAGCCACACAAATTAAAAGTAATGCGTATATAATATTGAGAGAATTAACCCTTTGAGTACCAGCTACGAGTGTTATATTCTGGCTATAATAAGACTATATTACGCAGCTTAGGAAGGATCTGTGGTAGTTTAAATGGTTGGTTGGGATAGTTTCAAGCCTTATTATTGCTAGAGGTCCTTCCTAAGCTGATTAAAAGAGTCTAATAGTTACCAAAATATGATGAAAAGGACGTCCCTGGTACTGAAAGGGTAAAATACGTAACATAACATAATAGACAGTTTATTTGAATTTATGAATACACTGGTTGAAATCACATCATAACACAATAATATATAACAAACAAGTGAATAGGTAAGGGGATATGATAGATTAAGGGGAGATGGCCTATTTTTCTGGCCCACCTTCTCCCTCATGTTTAGCCTCATTAGTTTTGAGATTACAAGACATTCGACACATTAGTTTTGTGATTTTAACACCTTTCATCCCATTTCGTTGTCAATTTTAAGACCTTTCGTGCCATTTAGATATCGATTTTATCCTGGCGAGCGATAGCAAGCCTGTAATTTTAAGAGGAACCGGCCTTTGGCCGCGACATTTTTCTACCGAAAACTGTACACATTTATCTAGGGGGTGTGGTTTAAGCTTGGTGGAGGTTTAGCGAGAAAACTAAAACATAAATTAATATATAAATTAATAGCCAGCAAAAAGAGCCACTGTCCCCTTAATGCAAAGTATGGTTGAATCACACCAATAAAAGGCAAAATAGGCAATAACTCAATACGCTATCTAATATTCACTGAATATACCGTACTGACAATTTATCATGCAGCCCAATTTGCATCACCATAATTACTGGCTATAAAACTGTGGTGACTGATGACACTTAATTTATTTTGATCTAATGCCCAAAATGTGCGTGCAAATTTAATATATTTTAAGGGGGACCTGCATGGTTTTTGGTCTATATATCTATTTATTTTGAGTTTCCTCGCTAGACCTCCATCAGGCTTAGAAAGAGACCCGCTAGACCCCCTTCCAAGATACATTTGTACATTTTTCGGTAGAAAAATTTCCCGGCCGAAGGCAGGTTACTTCTAAAATTAGAGGCTCGCTTTCGCTCGCCAGGAAAATATCGACACATAAAGGGCACGAAAGGTCTCAAAATCACCAAACTAACGGAACGAACGTCTTAAAACCTTAAAACAAATATGCTAAACATGAGGGAGAAGGGAGTCCAGAAAAAACGAGTAGTACCCCCTTAAAACGATTATCACGACACCAGTTATATGGAATGTATATTGAATACAGAGTAGCTTAATAATGTGTATGAAAAGGGATGATATAAGTGTTCAATATTTTATACAGAAACAACCATTACACACGGGCCATGTACACTCGGTCCAAAAAGTATCTGCACCCCTACGCTGATTATCTGGTGTGTACAGCTCGGTAGGGTTGGCATCTCTACCTACAGCTATACCCATCTATACTACTACCTACCTATACTACCTAAGACCTACTACCTACGACGTACGACCTATATTACCGATCTGTACACACCAGATAATCAGCGTAGGGGTGCAGATACTTTTTGAACCGAGTGTACAGCTACTGACAAATGTTTGTGAGCTTTTTCAATTTTCTTTGTGCAAATATATCTATATACTGTAGATTGAAGTTTAGATCAAATAAGCTATATACTAATGTATACATATTACATATTTTACTATTATATCGCCAATTTGATCGAAACATCAATCTAAATAAATATATTTGCAAAAGGAAAATAGCAAGTGCTCCCGAACATTTGTCAGTAGCTTTACAATTGCTTCATACAGTCAAAGCGGGTTCCATATCATCTCAACCAGTAGACCATTTCAACCAGTAGCTCTCAACCAGTGCCAAATTAACCCAGACCAACCAAACCAGTGCCAAAATATAGTACTAACTTAACCTAACCTAACCGTATTGGTTGATTTGGTACTGGTTGAGAGCTACTGGTTGAAATGGTCTACTGGTTGAGTTGACCGGTCACAGTCAAAGCGTTTCATTTTGTACACTAATAATTAACAGTACAGTGAAGCTACAGTCTGGAGTGTCGGGAAGCCTGCAAATGGCATAGGCTACGTTCGATTTTCCTGTGACGTCAGTAGCTGGGACGTCTTTTAATTTTATCTTAGCTATATTTAGATGATTTTGTGCCGTTTAGAAGGATCTGTGGTTGTAACGGGGATTAGTGAAATAGTTCGAAGCCTGTTAGTTGCTGGAGGCCATTTTTAAACAATAAAATCGTCTAATAGTAGCCAGAATAAAGTTAAAAGGACGGCACCGGTACTGAAAGGGTTAACCAGATAATCACAACGGTAGTCCACAAATACCTCTACATTCGGAAGCACTAAATTGATTTGTTATATATATATATTTATTTATTTATTTATGTTATTATTATTATTTTTTTTTTTTTTACATTATTTGACATCTTCATTTTCTACGGCTACGTATGTTGGATCGGCAATATTTGTTTAGATATTTTCAGGTCACTTCTGCAGTTGTTTGGGCGATTAGACTGGAGACAGATTGTTATAGATAGCTTGATTATTATGAAATTTCATCTTTAAAATTGTTAATCTAGAATGTGCAATTATCAAAAACAATTGCCGGAGAAAGAGTAATTTTTGAGACAGATATATACATTTTTGAGACAGATATATATATTTATTAATTTTGTCTCAACTTAGGGACCGCAGACTGTTCAGTAGTCTGTAACTTTATGAGGCCCCGAGATTATATATTGAAGCTTCGAAATATTGGGTGCTTCATATATGTCGCACTAAATGGTCACACTGGAGGTTCAAGGTGTTGGCTGCTTCCCTTCAGCCACACGTGATGACATTCCTCATAACTGTTAAGGGGGGATGGTTCACTTTTTGGTCGATTTTTGCATATATTCATTATTTTTCTAGTTTCCTCCCTAGACCTCCATCAAATTAAAAAAAAAAAACATCCATTAGATCCCCCTTCTAGATTAATTTGTACATTTTTCGGTAGAAAAATTTCCCGGCCGAAGGCCGATTCTTCCAACATTACAGGCTCACTATCGTTCGCCAGGGAAAAAATCGACACCTAAATAGCACGAAAGGTCTAATTATTGACGAAGAAATGGGGCAAAAGGTCTTAAAATCGACTAACTAATGGGGCAAACATCTTAACATCTGAAAACTAATGGGGCTAAACATGAGGGAGAAAGTGGTCCAGAAAACCGGCCCATCTCCCCTTAAATAACTCGCAGTAATGTTCTGATTCCGATACAATCCGACAGCAAAACTGCTCGTGTAAATCCCACTTGAGAAATACATCTGTGTTATGTGTTAGGTTGTAGTGTGAACGTCGTTCAGTCACGCACAATAATTGTATGGTACACTCGGATACCATAGTCTCTAGCCCAGTCATAAATATTCTTACACTTTAGCTAGTTCTAATTATGGAAATATATCTCTGGAAACGAATTTATGAATAAATTTTCCTATACATTAATTACAAAACTATATATACAATATATTGAAAAGCAAGTTCTATTCAAACCTCAATCCAGATAGTTATAATTGCATAAAGAAAATCAAAGAGGGTCCACGAATTCTTACAAGTGGGCTAGAGACCATGGTATCTGACTGTACTTCAATAGTTTTGATTATGTCTCTTGTTTCATAACATTGAGCAATAAATACCCAAATAGTGTTTGGTAAGAGTTGTTATCGGGCGTACCACTGCCGACATACAGCATAACTCCTCTCTAAAACATTAACCTAACCTAACCTAACCTAACATAGTATTCATGCAGTAATGAGAATACTAGGTTAGGTTAGGCTTTTTAGTTAGGTTAAGTATTTATAGATGATTTATGTTGTATGTCGGTAGTGGTGCGCCCGATAACACAACTCTTGCCCAGTGTTTCTGTATTGTATTATATATTTAAAATGTTATTAGTGGCGTTGTAGTGTTTGCAAGTGACAACAACTGTACGTACAGTCATGTTCATACGTCGTGGTTAGAGATCCTGTAGAAAGAGAAAGCGGCCTTCTATTTATCTGGACGCCATTTTGATGCCATCATTATCAAACAACTGGGTGATATTTGATTTTGATGATGCAGAATTTATCACCAACGACCAAACAACATATACATTACCAGTGTTTTATAATGTTTGTTATGGTGTGGATATATTTGAGCATAAAGAGAGGCTAATGACACCCGTGGCACCATTATGGCGGAAGTTGTCCGATCTCTGTTACGATAGGGTCTCTAGTCGTATGGCACCTCCATCATTACGGTGGTTATACAGTATATATCTCTAGTATAACCAGTAAAGCAGTGCGTATAACATCCATGATCAAACCTCTTATATTTAAGGGAGCCCACCTCGCTTTGTTTTCTCTTTCTCTCCCTTTCTCTTTGGCTTCTATCAATTCGGCCACATTCAGCCTACTGTTTTAAGACGTTTACTTCCATTCAGGTGTCAATATTTTCCTGGCGAGCGGTAGCGAGCCAGCATATATATATTTTTGTTTTGACAGCCAGCTAAATTTGTAAATTTTTCGATAGAAAAATGTGTCCGGCGAAGCCGGATTTCTCCATTGACTACTGGCTCGCTATCGCTCGCCAGGAAGAAATCGACACCTGGATGGGGATAAAAGTCTTAAAACAGTTGGCTGAATGGGGCCGAGTGGATACAAGCCAGGGAAAGAGAGAAAAGGAGAGAAAGATAAAAAAAAGAAAGCCGGTGTCCCCCCTTAATTAAGCTTATTACAGGTGGTCTGGGGAGTGTTGTTGTGGTCATGAATTACACAGGCGGTAGCTGTTTTGGTGAAATATACTTATTATACCTTTTAAGGGGATACTGCTGGGTTTTTGGTCTATGTATGTGCATACTATATATATGTGTTTAGTTTCCTCGCTAGACCTCCATCAAGCTTTAAAAAACACCCCTTATACCCTCCTTCAAGATAAATGTGTAAATTTGTTGATACAAAAATGTCCCGGCCGAAGGCCGATTCCTTTTAAAATTACAGGCTCGCTATCGCTCGCCAGGAAAAAATCGACACCTAAATGGCACGAAAGGTCTTGAAATTGACAACAAAATTGGGCGAAAGTAATGGAAGGAACGTCTTAAAATGTCAGAACTAATATGCTAAACACGAGGGAGAAGGAGGTCCATAAAAAGCGAGTAGTACCCCATTAATTTTAGATCGACACGCAATACCTGTGTGTGTGGGTGGGTGTGTGCGTGTGTATGTGTGTGTGTGTTGGTGGCGGTGCCCGGTGTGAACCTCGATTTTCATCAATAACTTGGAAAGTAGTTAAGTTACGGAACACTGACTTTTCCTTGATAAACATTAATGCACCGCGGTGGTTGTAAAGCTGTTTGGAACGAATTTAGCAAGGGGTTTAGCCCAGGGTTTATTGAAATATTATTCTAAAACATCATATCCTACACTGCCGTCTCGCCTTGACAGTCAGCACCATCTGCCGGTTACCTAATAAACTACCTCTCGCACAACTCTCACTGCCGGTAACCTCATCGTTATTCTATGATTGTCAATGACTTGTATTTATGTCTTGAATAGTATAGGCATGTGCAGGCATATTAGTGAATGGGGACAGTATACAGCGCAACATTAGTAATATAAACGAAATGAATATGCCTCTGCGGACACAAACTGCTTAGCATCTAACAACGATAATTTGTAATTTGATAATTTTGCAGAACAACTAATCCTTCTCTCTGTTAAGGTTTTTAATTTGTATTTCATTTTTTATTTTAAAGGTTTATTATGGTGTATTGCATTGTTAGCAAGTGAGGAGAGCAGTCGTTATTGCCATTCTTATTGTTAATTTGGGAAAAATCCAGTTTTACACCGGGCATGATTTTGACAAGTATTTTACCATTATAATGAATTACTGACAGTGTGGACATAATATGCCAATGAAATACACTGACGCGTACTAAAAGCTGCTCAGGGTTGGGTCCTACCTCCCCCCACCCCCCCCCCCCTACACCCTGGGCAGGTGGAATGGGGGGGGGGGGGGGGAGTACAAGGATACCCCACCTTCCACCCCCAACATATTCTTCTAACTGCCAGTTATGATTAACCGCGTGTATTCATATATCTTGTATATTATAGCTAAACCATCATTGTTTACGCTTACAATGGTCAACAATGAGTATTTATTAGGAATTTATTATTACAATATGTAATTGCATTCTCAAATGAAGACTATACGCAGCGTGGGTTACACGAATCTCGGCTGTAGTGGTCTATTTGCGCTCTCTCTCTCTGTCTGTCTGTCTCTCTCTCTCTGCCTGTCTGTCTCTCTCTCTAACCAAGATTTCATGTAAATTGATATACAAATATCGTAATTAATTCCAATCATAAATTTACCATAATTGCCATACACATCAACGTGTCCTCTACTATCTACTCCTAGGTTCCCAAACAACTTACAACAGTCGGGCTTTTTTAACATAAAATGAAAGGACAAGAGGCCAAGATTGACTGGAAGTGTTGCGACTGTTATCGATTGTTTCGTTTCATTTCATTCATTTTCTCCCCTTTATTAATACAATGCATGCTATAAATGGTTTTTATTTAATTATATTTGGTCTATGCACTCATTTTCAATCAATGTAATGTACAACTCGATATATACCTTACGACCAAAGTCGGTGTTAACTTATAAAGTTTGAGTATCGAGCCCCTGAGTGCTCTGCTTCTGACTTCCCCCGCCTCTGGCTCTGTGTTCCCAGCCTCTCACCTCTACAAACTCCCAAACTAAAGTTTAGGTTTAATAGACAGTTTTACCATCAACTCTCCGCTCTGTGTATCGAGTGCTGACAACACACACACACACACACACACACACACACACACACACACACACACACACACTTACACACTAATAAAGGGAAATATACCCCATTCAGACCCGGAAAAGAATATAGGTATTATATGGTTTACGGGCCTATGTGTCCATGAATTGTGCACATTCATTTATAATCAACCATATTACCAGGTTTATGTTTTCATTGTAATGAAACCTCGAAATCATGCTTCATATGTCAGGATTAATATAGTAATAGCCATGCTCTCAATATACATTATATGCTCAAATTTGAAATCCTGAGAGAGAGAGAGAGAGAGAGAGAGAGAGAGAGAGAGAGAGAGAGAGAGAGAGAGAGAGAGGCCTAATATCGCTACAGCCGAGATCCGTGTAACCCACGTTATGTCTCAATTTGAGAATGCAATTACATATTGTATTATTAAATTCCTAATAAATATTTAATGTTGGCCTTTGTAAGCGTGTGTAATGATGGCTTAGCTGTAATTTACAAGACACGAGAACAAACGTAGCTAATCATTAACTGGCAGTTGGAGTATGATGGGGGAGTTCGGGTGGAAGGTGGGATAGACTTTAATAGTATTACTGATCATTTGGACTGACAGTTAGCCCATCGGTCTTTTTAGTCCTAATAAGTCCGGTAGAGTATATACATCATTGCTATATATGTTATTACGAGCTAAAGCTAAAGACGATGCTATTGCCAGCAGTCTAGTCACTAGTCAGCTACCCTCACCTTCTTCTCCAATATATTGTATTATGGGATATGCGCAGCTGCGCGTGGCAGGTGATTGGCTAAATGGGTGTGACGTCATCCAGGGAAGTCCAATGCTTTTGGTTGTTTATTTCACGTCACTTTTCAAGTCACTAGACAGTGTCTAGAGTGACATACGACTGTATCGAAGTGGGTGGCGGGGCTGTTTATAGGGAGACTATTATTATCGTATTATATAATTTTAAACTCAGAGTTATTCCCATATTACCCTTATTATCATATCTCACCCGAAATCCCGCATTCCCAAACTCTCGTCTATCGGAATTGGAACTAGGAATGAGAATGGACATAAAAACTGCTTACCTCACTCTCTAGCGACGAAATACAGCAGGATAGTTTTAAAATAGAACAATAAATCGTCAGGTAGGTCACATTATCGATCGTAGCCAACCAAAGTGGCCGGATCAGCCACCGAAAGGCATAGTGACCAGGTAACTGCACATGCACATGACAAATGGCGGAAGCGAGTGATACTTGGGATCCACAAACAATATATCTATATTCAAGGGAAAAATATATACAAAGATGACTAAATATAACATGACAAATATGTACAAAGATGACTAAATATAACATGAAAAGTATATGTAAATATTTGGAAGCTATAAGTAAGGACAAATTGTAGAAAAAAAGTAAATAAATAATAATGTTAGCAGACATCAACATCAGAGAGCTCCAATTGTAGTGCCGTCACGTTTGGGTAAGGTTATAGCTCAATTCTGATTGGCTAATAAACATCATAGAATGAGAGAGAGCGTTCCTGTTTCTGAAGAGCCCAAAAAGGTAAACAAAAGTGTTGTTGATTGACGGCCGCTGTGGCTCGGCCCGCCCAACTGAGGAAGACTGAAAATTATACTGTATATCTCGTCACGTCTTACCGAAATCTTCAAAAAGACAAACGGAACACTAAATTATGCTACTAGTACAAAGATAATTAGTGTAAGTCTCCGGCGAAACCGGATTTCACCATACAATGCTGGCTCGCTAATGCTCGCCAGGAAGAAATCAACACCTGGATGGGGATAAACGTCTTAAAACAGTAGGCTGAATGGATACAAGCCGGAGAAAGAAAGAAAAGGAGATAAAAAAAAGCAGGTCACCCCCCTTAACATTCATTGGATATACCGGACTTAAAATTAATCATGCAGCCCAAGTTTAATATTATTGGCTGTAAAACTGCCTGATGACTAATGATACTACTTTATTTTGGTCCAATATCCAAAATTAACCTGTAAATTGAATATATTTTGAACGAGTCATTACAGTACCATTTATTTGGAGTACCGGTATACAGTATATTTAACCCCTTCACAGATAATGTTGGCTATCATTAGACGATTATATACAGTTAAGAGAGGATGTGTGGGAATTAAACGAGTAAAAACTAACTCGAGGAACCCTCTGACTGCTATATACCCATCCAAATCTAAATAAATTCGTCACATAATTGCCAGAAAGCAAAACAGAAATACACAATTAAATCTTTGAAAGGGTTAATCAAATAATCATAACGGTAGTCCACAAATACATCTACTTTCAAAAGCGTGAAATTTATTAGTTGTATTTAACTTTTTAAATATTTAAAAACATTGACAATTATATCATCTACATCGACGTGTGTTGAGTCTGGGGTATGGCCTTTATCGGCATCTGTATGACTGTTATGTTTTATTCTCGTAATTCCCGGTCGGTAATTTTAATTAGATATTTTCGGGTCACTTGTATTTGTTTGGGCAACTAGGCCGAAGATAGAGGGTTATAGCTAGCTTGATTACGATGGGGGGGGGGGGATGGCAGAAAAACCGCCCCCCCCCCCCCCCCTTAAGCTAGAATGTTAAAAAAAAAAAAAATGCCAGAGAAAGTGACCGTGTAACTGCTACGTCAGACCAATGCCAGAGAAAGTGACCGTGTAACTGCTACGTCAGACCAATGCCAGAGAAAGTGACCGTGTAACTGCTACGTCAGACCAATGCCAGAGAAAGTGACCGTGTAACTGCTACGTCAGACCAATGCCAGAGAAAGTGACCGTGTAACTGCTACGTCAGACCAATGCCAGAGAAAGTGACCGTGTAACTGCTACGTCAGACCAATGCCAGAGAAAGTGACCGTGTAACTGCTACGTCAGACCAATGCCAGAGAAAGTGACCGTGTAACTGCTACGTCAGACCAATGCCACATGAGTAATTTTAGAAACAGATCTATACATTAGGGATTTTTGGCTTAGTCATCTAGCTTAACCCCTTCAGCATCACGACGCCTTTTTACCTTTGATTCTGGCTAAAATTATACGGTTTTATGCAGTTTAAGAAAGGGCTATGTTATGTAGAGGGTTTATTGAGATCGTATATACCCATTTGAGTCGTAGAGGTAGAATATAAACTAAAGACAATTGTGTAATGGTAACCATAATATGATGAAAATTACGTCATGGTGGTGAAGGGGTTAATAAAGTAAGTATTTTTAGGCATAATTTTGAGTTATGTAGTGACAAATCTTGAATAGAATCAAAATCCCTCATAATTATTTCATATCTCGCAGTACATTTGTGACTCCCATACTCGTGTAGGCCTAACGTAAACTTGATAAACTCAACTGTATAATTTGTTATGTTTTAGTGTTAAGGGGAGGTATTCATTTTTTGTGGACACCTTTCTCCCTCATGTTTAGCATATTAGTTTTGAGATTTTAAGACGTTCGTTCCATTAGTTTGGCGATTTTGAGACCTTTCGTCCCATTTATTTGTCAATATTAAGACCTTTCGTGCCATTTAGCTGTCGGTTTTTTCCTGCCGAGCGATAGCGAGCCTGTATCCTTAAAAGGAACCGACCTTCGGCCAGGACATTATTCTACCGAAAAATGTACACAATTATCTTGAAAGGGGGTCTAGGGAGTGATATTTGAAGATTGATGGAGGTCTACCGAGGACACTACAAAAATAGATAAATAAATATATACCGTACGTAAACAAAAGAACAAGCACTAACCCCTTAAGGGAGGTGACCTGCTTTTTGTTATTTCTGTCCTTTTCTCTTTCTCTGGCTTGTATCCATTCGGCCCCATTCAGCCAACTATTTTAAGACGTTTATCCCCATCTAGGTGTCGATTTCTTCCTGGCGAGCGATAGCGAGCCAGCATTATATGAAGAAATCCGGCTTCGCCGGAGACATTTTTCTATCGGAAAATGTACAAATTTAGCCTGCTGTCAAACAAAAATAAAAAAATATTCTGGCTTGCTACCGCTCACCAGTAAAAAATTAACACCTGGATGGGGATAAACGTCTTAAAACAGTAGGCTGAATGGGGCCAAATGGATACAAGCCAGAGAAAGATAGAAAAGGACAGAACAAAAACAGGTGACCCCCCTTAACACAGTTGAGTCACGCACGCATTATACTTCACTAATTGTAATTATATCTCTAGTGTCTTAATATCGAACCATATTTGTTATTATATTTTATATAATTAATATTATCAGTTGCATTATACTGTACGTACAGTCATGCTCACAAGTCGTGTACCGCCTCCATAATTACAAGTGTGGTAATTTCTCCAGTATAACCAGTTAAGGATAACAAACACCATATGAGGAAGAGCACTTTATTGACCTGATGAAGCTATCTGCGAAACGTTGTCAATAAAGTGCTCTTCCTCAGATGGTGTTGTTTAGCCATTGTCTACTTTTCAAGTACCGCTCAACATAACCAGATAACCAATTCAGTACAGGTGACGTCTTTTTAATTTTATTCTAGATATATTTAGATGATTACATGAAGCTTGGGAAGGATATATGGTAGCTAAAAGGATTAACTGATATAGTGTGTAGCCTTTTGATTGGCAGACGTCTTTCCTAAGCTGAATGAAATCGTATATTAATTGCCAGAATATAATGAAGAGGATGTTACCGGTACTGAATGCGCTAAGCTGTCCGTAAGATCCGTGACCAAACCTGTTATATCTATACTTATATAAGGTCGTCTGGGGGAGTGTTGATGTCTAATATAAAACCATGATAATATACCTTGAGTGTAATGCACCATCTCGTTTGGAGAAAGAATTACACAGGCGGTGGCTTTCTGGTGAAATACTTATTCTTTAATGTTGGGGTGACACGCGATACATGTGGGTGTGGGTGTGGGTGTGGGTGTGGGTGTGCGTGTGTGGGGTCCCTCAACCAGAGGAAGGGGAGGGAGAGGATTGGTATCCAAAGTAATAATAATAACAGTAATAATTAATAATATAATATATATATATGTATGTGCAAATTTTAAGTCTAGTGTAAATGCCAGGAAAGTATAGGTCGAATTAATGATAGGTAAACAACACACAACCACATAGAGTATGTACATTATGTGGCTGTGTGTTATTTACCTATCATTAATCCGTGTAAAAGAGTGAGTGTTCAGGATGTGCAGAGGTTTGATTGATCATATACACTATAGCCACATTGGAAGGTGTAGATTAAATAACGTAGCCTTCCAAGAATTTAATTAACCTATATGTAGCATTCATACAATAGAGAATGGTATGCTTTGTGTGTGTGTTTTTGTGTGTGTGGTTTTTTTTTTTTATAGTAAGAACCAAACTGTGTGGTATTTTGAAATGAATTTGATCACTTTTCAACGGCAGACATTAAAAATTCACTATTTTGAAATAACACTTACACAATCCCATCGACTGGATTGAACAAAGGGGAAGTGTATGATTAATTGAAACGAAAAGCCTGATCTGGGGTGTGAATGTTGAAAGATTGGATGTAGTATTTTGTAATTTCAAGGGGGGTAGGATATTTTGATTAGCTTATTTGTGTATCTATCATTATTTTAGTTTCCTCCCTAAACCTCCATCAAGCTTAAAAACGATCCGCAATATTCCCCTTCGAGATAAATATGTAAATTTTTTAGGTCGAAAAATTTCCCGACCAAAGGCCGGTTCCTCCAATATTACAGTCACTATCGCTCGCCAGGAAAAAGTCCACACACTAATGGGGCGAACGTCTTATAATCTCAAAATTAACGGGGATAAGCATGAGGGAAAAGGGGGTCGTAATATTGCTCGCCTGGGGAAATCGACACCTATAGGGACCAAAGATCTTAATATTGACAACACATGTGGCGAAAGATCTTAGAATCGACAAACTAATGGGGTGAACGTCTTAAAATCTCAAAACAAGTGGGGCTAAACATGAGGGAGAAGGGGGTCTAGGCAATAATAAACCTCCCCATAAGCACAGTACTTTGGCAGTGTCCCTATAGCCACAGCCTCTTTGGCAGTGTCCCTATAGCCACAGCCTCTTTGGCAGTGTCCCTATAGCCACAGCCTCTTTGGCAGTGTCCCTATAGCCACAGCCTCTTTGGCAGTGTCCCTATAGCCACAGCCTCTTTGGCAGTGTCCCTATAGCCACAGCCTCTTTGGCAGTGTCCCTATAGCCACAGCCTCTTCTAACATACACACACGTTATACATCCAGGTTACCTTTTAACTTTTAGAAGACACAATAACGGATTTTTTGTTCTGTTTTCTGGCTATTATTAGATGGCCTTATTCAGATTATGACAGGTATGTGGAAGTCAGATCAAGTGTGTTAGCCTTTACCCTTATAATTCCCACAGGTCCTTCCTAAGCTGTATAACCTCATCTAATGATAGCCAGAAGGGCGGGTGCCCAACCCCGAAAGGGGTTGAAATAGGGGAGCTATCTCCCCGCCAAAGGCGGCTTTCTAGGGCCTTTCCTAGCTGATGCTGAGAGGATTGGGTTCTAGTCATGTGGTGATGGGCTGGTCTATCAGAGTAAGAGCTGAACAATCTCTGCCATACCCATAGCTTACTCTGACTGTTCCTTTAACTTATATATTTTCTAGATCTCAAGTGACGGCGTCTCTTCCGTGGATTGACCTCCCAATCTACCAAGATTGGAAGCCAAAGCGTCACATTTTTCCCTTGCCCCTCAACTTTCTCTTCATAATTGCTGAGGGGCACAGGGTCCTGGGTGGGGCTTTGGTTTCCCGGGCGTTTCCACACCCTCCTCAGCTCCCCGCCATGGAGTGGCTTCGGTCACCCAGGCTTTATTGTGGTCGGCGGGGAGGGTTCTGTGGGGGCACTCGGTTATGGCCTTGGAATTGCTCGGGGCCTTGGGGCTGTTCGGCCAGGCAGCTTGGGGAACAACAACAACAACAACAACAACATAGCCAGAATAAAGTGTCAAACCGCGTCATAATCTTGAAAGGGTTACGTTGCTATTCATTGTACAGTACTTGGCATTATTTTCTCATTTGTTAACAATAGCAGATTTAAGGGGAGATGGGCTTATTATTTGCTCATTTGTATATCTATTCATAATTTTTGTAGTTTCCTCCCTAGACCTCCATCAAGCTTTAACAAAATTAAACACCTCCCAAGACCCTCTTTGAAGACAAATATGTAAATTTTTCGATAAAAATATCCGGCCGAAGGCCAGTTCCTCTTAAATTACAGGCTCGCTATCGTTCACCAGGAACAAATCGACTCCTAAATGACACAAAAAGTCTTAATATTGACAAAGAAATGGAGAGAAAGTTCTTAAAATCGTCAAACTAATGAGCAGAACGTCATAAAATCTGAAAACTAATGAGGCTAAACGCGAGGGAGAAGGGGGACCAGAAAAACGACCCATCCCACCATAGCAGTTATAATACCTTCCCATCGTAAAAATGTAATGCTAATATCCTCTTCTCTAACCTTTACACCATTTCCTATTTGAATAATTAGTAGAGTACTATTAACCCATAGAAGATAATTACGCGTTTTGACAGTATGTTCTGGCTATTATTAAACGATTTTATACAATTTAGGAAGGATCTGTGGGAATTATAAGGGTAAAGACCATATTAATTATCCTTTTGACTCCCATATACCCTTCCTAATCCGAATAAAATCGTCAACTGATCGCCAGTAAACAGAATAGGAATGCGTCACCGTATCTTCTAAGAGTTAACCCTTACGTCATTTTTATTCTATTCTAGCTACTATTCGACGATGGTATTCAGTTTAAAAATGGCCTCCAGCATTTAACAGGCTTTGAACTATCTCATTTAACCCTTTTGACTACCACAGGTCGTTCTTAATCTATACACAATCATCTAAATATAGGTAGAATAAAATTAAACAAACGTCGCCGGTTCAGAAGGGGTTGAAAAGGGCCTCCAGCAATTAACCGGCTTCGAACTATCCCACTTACCCCTTTTTACTACCATACATCCTTCTTTAAACTGCACAAAATCGTCTAAATATAGCTAACATTAAATTAAAAAGACGTCGCTGGTATAAAAGGGGTTAATTTAAGGGGGTGTTTTTAGTTTCTTTCCTAGACCTCCATCAAGCTTATAATTACACCCTCCTGACCCCCTTTCAAGAAAAATTTGTACATTTTTCGGTAGAAAAATGTCCCGGCCGAAGGCCGATTCCTCTTAAATTACAGGCTCGCTATTGCTCACCAGGAAAAAAGAAAAAAGAAAAGTCATATAAATTGACAGAAATGGGGTGACAGTTCTTAAAATCGCCAAACTAATGAGGCGAACGTCTTATAACCTTAAAAGAAATGGGGTTAAACGTGAGGGAGAAAGGGGTCCATTCAAAAATCCCTGAAGTGGAAATCTCTCCATAAATTTGGCCTCACACCCAAACCAAAAACGTGGCGGACAAGAGCAGACGACGACAGTAGGGCTGGACGCAGTATGGATTCATTGGCAGGGAACCAACAGCCAGTATCACACGACAGCTGACCCACTCAATTGTTTTCGTCAGCACTGGTCTGGCAGCTTATGAGGTCTTAAGCTTTGAAAATAATGTTGCCACCTAAACTACTCCTTTCGAGATTCAATTGCGCGTTTCTGTTCGGTTTTCTGGCTCTTATTAGACGATTTGTACTATTTTAGGAATGGTATATGGAAGGTAGAGGGTTAATTGAGATAATCTTTTATATTATACTAATATTCCCACAGATCCTTTGTTAGTGTTAGAACATTGTCTCATAATAGTTAGAAGAAACTGTCAAAATGCGTCATAATCTTCAAAAGCTTAACTCACATTCAGCTTAGATTTCGATACCATTTCAGGAGAATCGGAAATATTGCCGAAAGTCCTCGTGTAGTACTTCGGGAATATGTTTACGGGGGGAATGCTTGGTTTTTCTGGCCCTCCTTCTCCCTCATGCTTATCCTCATAAGTTTTCAGATTTTAAGACGTTCGGCCCATTAGTTTGGTGATTTTATGATTTTTCACCCCATGTCTTTGTCAATATTAAGACATTTCGTGCCATTTAGGTGTCGATATTTTCCTGACGAGCGATAGCAAACCTGTAATTAAGGAGGAACTGGAATTGTACAAATCTAGGAGGGGTATTATCTAGGAGGGGTATTATAGGGATACTTTTGTTTTAGCTTGACGGAGGTCTAGGGTGGAAACTATAAACATATATAATAATTAAGTATATCGACCAATAAATAAACTCTCCCCCTTTATCTAATCTATTTATAAGTAGGCCCAAATCGTAAACCCTAACTTCTGTAACGCATAAACGGCTAGAGCAAATGAGCTGCACATATCCACACCACTTCCCAGACTGACTCTTCCTTAAATGGTAGAAATATTTGCTTGATTGTTCTATTCGTTATTGAGTTCCAGAGGTTATAGTGGTCAGGATTTCTGGCCTACCTATAGTGAACAGGGTATAGTGCTCTCCATTCCTAAGTATCATATAACACCGGGTCTCGAACGATGGACTCTCTACATACATACAATACCACTTGAACGTTCTTTTCATATCGATTTATCATATTAACATAGATAGGAATGGAGCTGGATCACATTAGGGTACATTAGCCTATGTAAGTCTAGGGTGTCGAGGAATGGAGTTGAATTATGTACGTTAGGGCAACATTGTATAACATAAAATAATCACACTCATCGATCAACTGAAAATCACACCACACTCTCTCACTCACATAGACACACACAGATACAAACACTCACACACACACACACACACACACACACAAACCCAAACCCCCCCCCCCCCCCACACACACACACACACACGGTTCTAATAACTTTTAGCGGCGAATTTGATATCAGTGCTTGGTATTTGATATCAGTGCTTGGTATTTGATATCAGTGCTTGGTATTTGATATCAGTGCTTGGTATTTGATAGTCTGTATGTTATTATATTACCGGTATGTCACTGTATTTGTAAACCCATGGCAAGACCAGCCTATCCCACTGTACAGTATACTAACCCTTAGAAGATCCGATCACACATTTATATTATGTTTTCTGGCTATTATTATACGATTATTTTCAGATTGGGAAAGGGTATATGGAAGTCAGAATTGTTATTGAGATAGTCTTACCTTTATCATTCCAAATAACCTTCCTAAATTGAGATAGCCTTTACCTTTATAATTCCAAATAACCTTCCTAAATTGAGATAGCCTTTATACTTCTAAATAACCTTCCTAAGTTGAGATAGTCGTTACCTTTATAATTCCAAATAACCTTCCTAAATTGAGATAGCCTTTACCTTTATACTTCTAAATAACCTTCCTAAATTGAGATAGCCTTTACCTTTATAATTCCAAATAGCTTTCCTAATCTGTATAATATCGTCTAATGATAGCCAGAATATACTGTCAATAGGCGTCACAATCTTGCAAGGGGTAATGTAAGGCCCTTGAACAGTGTATCCATGACCTCTTTCGCTTGGCTGGACATTAAGGGGAGATGGGGCGTTTTTCTGCTCCCCCTTCTTCGTCATGTTTAGCCCCGTTAGTTTTTAGGTTTTAAGACGTTCGACCCATTAGTTTGGCGATTTTAATACCTTTCGCCCTATTTCTTTGTCAATATTAAGACTTTTCATGTCGTTTAGATATCGATTTTTTCCTGGCGTGTGATAGCGAACCTGTAATGCCAAGACATTATTCTATTGAAAAATGTACACATTTATCTTGAAGGAGGGTATTAAGGGGGTGTTTTTTTAAAGTTTGATGGAGGTCTAAGTAGGAAACTAAAAGAATGAAGATAAAATATATAAAAGGGGAAGTTAATACACAATTCCCCCCTTAATGTTAAGAATCGTCATCCATTTTTTATTCAGACAACTACTATCGACCGTCTGCTGAGTGCTGACCCAGATTTATACAAACACGCTCAGGCGTTTGGGTTCTGCTTCCTTAATTGTTTAAGCTTGATGGAGGTCTTGCGAGGTTACTATCAAATATATAAATTTAAAAACAAATAGCCCGAAAAATAACCACTACCCCCTTAACACTCTGTACCAGCGACGTCTTGCAAATTGTATGCTAGCTATAATAAGACGATTTTGTGCAGTTTAAGAAGGATCAATGGTAGTAAAACGGGTTAAATGAGATTCACATCAATATAGGCTAATAATGTTGACATTGGGAAGGTGTTCCACGACTTTTGAACGCGACTGTACAATTGGGGGTATTAAGTACATGTTATCATAGATTCCAGTGATTTTCGCTCAAAAAGTGTTATTGGTATCTGTATAGTTACTGGGAGAAGTGTTTATCCCTCAGAGTATTA
>CM064497.1:24500399-24582899 GCA_032716605.1 Paralithodes platypus | reverse complement strand
CTTCTAACTATTTTCATGTACGGCATATTGCCGGAGGGAGCGGAGGGTGGGGAGAGAGCCTTCATCTTTGCTATCCTTTCCTTCCACTTTCTCTTAGGGTTGCTATCTCTATTAGGATTAAGTCCTGGTCACCTCGTAGGGATCGTAAGATCTGTGTGGCCAGTGTATCGATGTAAATCTATGTAAATCTCTCTCTCTCTCTCTCTCTCTCAGGACCAAAGGCAACCAATGGCTGATCGATCTAGCGTTTCCTTAAGACTATTGGTATTGCCTTAATCGTCTTGTGGTCCGCGGAATTGGGGTCCTTTCTCCGCGGCTTGTTTGTTTGTCCGGCTGGAGTCACTGCTTGATTGGGGTCTTTCTGGGGGGCCGCCGCATTATTTGTGTGTCCCAGTAAACTAGGTTAGGGGACACAATTTTGTGGTTGTGTTGTGCGTAATAATAATAATAATAATAATAATAAATATAACTTGGTTTATTGTTAAATTGCAGCCCTGAGGCTGAGTATCTACAGAGTTTCTCTTAACTTAAGTACAGTACAGTGCTTTTTCTACTTTAAGTACGAGGTCACCTGTGGCCAGAGATTCAACTATAGTACATACGTAAACGCAGGTTGTATTGGTAAAACTACGTGTGGGCTAACACAAGCCGAGAGCAGCTTGGCTAGGAGGGGACCAAGTTACAATTCTTCACTTTCGAGATGGCAAAAATGATACGGTATAGGAAAAAATCAAAAACTTTTGTATTGTGCGTGTGTGGTGTGTTTGAGATCGTGGGTTTTTGTGCGTATCACCGGTGATAGTAAATCTTGGTAGCCTCGGATTATAATTTTAACAAAGTCAATTTTGTCAGCGGCTCATCCATCAAGTCGGTCACCGTGACTATCGCGACGTGAAATGGTCGACTAAATTTGTTTTGTAATATTGTTGGGGCATCTTTAGTTCACCTCAGCTGTCAACTACAGGAAGGACAGGGTTGCAGGGTATATATATTAGATCTAGTGTGGTATAGTATTAATATCCATCTATGAAAGGTTATACTGTAGGTCAGGTACAAGTTAATAAAGCCATGATAGATAGCGGTTAATGATGTTCACATAGTTTACTATACTAAATTAACATGATGTAAACATAATTAAGTAAATACATACAATAAACAAATAAATAAATATATACGTAAATAACCTTACAATATAATTATATAGGCAATGTGACCCTGTAAGTTGATAATCCAATTCCCAACAAGATCGTCACCAAAGTCCGACAACAGGAGCCATTCCTTGCACATACCCCAACAATGGTATACATTCCTTGCACATACCCCAACAATGGTATACATTCCTTGCACATACCCCAACAATGGTATACATTTTATATCACGCGGATCCATATTTTATTGACGTGGCTAATAATATTGTTTTGTATCCCTAAAATCATATACAAAGAAAACATATATAAACAATATTTGTACTGCATGGCCTATATTTGATCTGTTACATATTCAGCTGCCAAATTGATAGGAAAACAAATAATACAAACATGAAAGAGTTAGTGTCAGGCCAACGTTAGCGTCCAGTTTTGTTGTGAAAATTGATAAAGTCGGTCAAAAATGCTATTGTTTACATTGTGCTATCCAAATGTGTTGTGTTTATATATATATATATAGTTACACGGATACTCAGACCAAACGACCTTGCGGTCCCTACTAAGTGGTCCGGCCTTAATACTACTAGACAGGGACAGTTTATAGTAAAAGAAAAGGACAGCAAAGTAGAAAAGAGAGAGAGAGGTATTTTATTAATTTTTATATTTATAATTGTTATTATCATATATAATATATAATTATATTATTTATATATTTATTTTTATTGTGGTGGCATAATAAAATGTTGAGCGTGTGACCACGAACAGATGGACGGCTTTTAATGAAAACGATTAATTCATGGTCTGGGTAACATAAATGTGCACAAAAGTCATTCAACATGGTCGTTATCCTGTTTCTATTTTTCTGTTGTAACGTGTGAGAGTTTTTTTTTCTCTCCACAGTTATTACTCAATTGACAATATGTGTGTGTGTGTGTGTGGTACGACTTGTGGTCTAAGTGAGGGGACGAAGAGGAGAATGGTGAGGAAATAGCTTATTTGGGCGACTTATTATTCAGCTCTTTAGAGTTATGTACGTACGTGTATGTTATGGAGGAGGCTTTTGTTCTACAGCCGCCTAACGCAGGCTGGTGATCATGATGATGGTGACAATATTCTAGAGACGATCTTGGTACCGTATAGCATGGATATATACATGGATATATATATATATATATATATATATATATATATATACTGTATATATATATATTATATTATTATTATTATTATTGATTAATTATTTTTTCCAAACATAAAATCCAAATCCGGTTAGAGAAAATAATATTCGTGTTGGGAACAATAAATATCTCGCTAACAAAGTTATATTAGCCAACATTTTATAGCTGCAAGGTCCATTAGTCCTGGTTTTAATTATAATGTGGGATTAGCGAGCCCAGAAAGAATAATTACTAAAAGGAAGAAGGACTATACATCCAAAGTTAATACCACGGTCGCTCCTATCACTATCATCTGTTTCACATGCTCTACGTGTTGTCCCAATCCTTTCCCTAAGCATGTTCTTCTTAGCTTTGAGGGGAGGTGATTGTTACTTTTAGACCCCCTTTTCCTTCATGTTCAGCCCCATTAGTTTTGATATTTTAAGACGTTTGCCCCATTTTTTTGTCAATATTATGACTATTAGTGCCATTTAGGGTGTCGATTTTTTTCCTGGCGAGCGATAGCGAACCTGTAATATTGAAAAAATTGGCCTTCGGCCGGGATAGTATTCTACCTAGAATGTATAAAATGTATCTCCAAGGGGGTTCTTAGGAATATTTTTTTTTTTTTTTTTTTTTTTTATGGAGGTCTAGGTAGAAAACTAGAACATAAATAACAAAATTATAAATACAAACAAATCACCTCATTTTACCATGTTAGCAAAGTCACCTTCACTCGCACACTTCTTTCTTCGGTGTAATGAGGTACAACCCCCTTGATAAAATACTGTCCGTGTTGGCAGCAATAAATGTCTCGCTAATGAAACTATAATTCCCAACATTTTATGGAGGCAATATCCATTCCAGGCTTAAGGGAACCCACCTGCTTTTATTTCTCTTTCTCTCCTTTTCTCTCTTTCTCTGGCTTGTATCCATTCGGCCCCATTCACCCAACTGTTTTAAGACGTTTATACCCATCCAGATGTCAATATATTTCTGGCGAGCGATAGCGAACCAGCATTGTATGGAGAAATCCGGCTTCGCCGGACACATTTTTCTATCGAAAAATTTACAAATTTAGTTTGCTCTTAAAACAAAAATATATAAGCTGGCTCGCTACCGCTCACCAGTATAATATTGACACCTGGATGGGGGTAAACGTCCTAAAACAGTAGGCTGAATGGGGCCGAATGGATACAAGCCAAAGAGAGAGGGAGAGGAAGAGAGAGAAAAAACGGTGACCCCCCTTAAAATACAATGTTGAGTTTGCGTGACCACAGCGAATAATATATAAACAAGCAAGAAAGGTTATGACAAAAAAAATACATTGAGTTCGCGCGAAACAGAAATAAATATATATATATCGAGAATAATGCTTTTGCCTGCACTGGTTCGCAATTGTAGGCGAATAACAGAACATTGGATTAGCACACGCGACTCTGACACACTGGCTGACAGGTTTGGTTCAGGGTATATGCATGATAATAATAAAGGTATCCATATGGAATAGCTTAGCCCACACGTTGCCTGTTGCCAAGCCAAGAACACAAGACAATATTAAAGGGCAGGCAGACCGTTTGTTTGGTCTAGTTATTCATTTATTCATATATTTTTTTAGTTTCCTCCCTAGACCTCCATCAAGCTTAGAAGAAAAAAAACCTAAACCCCCTTCAAGATAAATTTGTAAATTTTTCGGTAAAAAAAAATCCCGGCCGAAGGCCGGTTCCTCTTAAAATTGTAGGCTCGCTTTCGCTCGCCATGAACAAATCGACACCAAAATGGCTTGAAAGGTCCTAAAATTGACAACGAAATGGGGCGAAAGGTATTAAAATCGCCAAACTAATGGGCCGAACGTCTTATAATTTCAAAACTAGTGGGGCTAAACATTAGAGAGAAGGGGGTCCAGAAAAACGGTCTGCCTCCCCTTAAAGGGCATAGCTCATACAGAATCCCATTCCATTTTATCACTGTCTAAAGCATATTAAAGCATGATTGATACTGCACAGTTGTCTTGGTTTGCCTTAAATTTTGATCTAAAATAGTAAACAAAGCCGTGTAAGATATTTCAAGCTTTAGGAGCTTGAAGGCAAACCCTTTCGCCTCTCTCTTTTGTTTGCGAGAGAGAAACTCGACCGCGGGAATTAAATCTGCTTTGATATTGCCTATATTTAACTTACCCTGACGTATTTCGCACATAATGAAGGAAAGTGAAGGCAGTATTTGATATATATATATATCACATGAGTGAAAAATGTGTATCCTAAAGTATCTATCAATACAATTATTCATATTTTGGTCTCGTTAAGCATAAATATATACGTATTGGCAGCTCTATCCATATGGCAACACCAGTGTTTATTCTAACGGTAGACATGTACTTCTCTACTATAACATCGTACGGCCTACATGTCAAAACATTCCATCTTTATTTGCACTTTCACAGTGCATTATTCGATAGCTTGCCATTATTTCTACATTTCATTATTAAACTTATGCTGCTCGTACAACTTGTCATGCCCCTCTTTTAGATATCTGTCCATTTTTGTACTGCTTTCACAGCTTGGAGTACTTAACAGAGTAGCTGTGAATCAAAACGGTGGCCAGTGACCTGACTCCTAAAACTCTTTGACCGATTGTGTTATTCTATGGGTACCCCAGTGCCCTAATACACGTCACGAGGGGCTCGGGAATGCCTCTCGCCACCACCGTCCAAAACACTAATTTATTTCTATTTACATTTATAAGAAACTCGGACGACTATTATTGCACATACGAGGTATACTGTACACTAACATTTATGATAATGAGGATAGCTGACCCCATGCGCTATGCCCTTTAACGGAGGAAATTACATAGTGAACGCAATGGCCCTGAAGAACACACTGCATTACCGGCAAATATTAATTATTGTTCACTCACCCATCATCAGTTCTGCTTGGAGAGAGAGTGTGTGTGTGTGTGAGAGTGAGACTGAGTGAGATAGTGTGAGAGAGAGAGTATGTTTGTGTGTCAGAGAGAGAGAGAGAGAGCGAGAGAGAGAGAGAGTGAGGATGTGAGAAAGAGTAAATACGAGAGAGGGAGGGAGCGAAAGAGAGATTGAAAACGTATTGAAATAGAAATCATATTGAAGTTTGGCTGTGATACTGAAAACGTAGTGAAGTCTTGGTTGTGATATTGAAAACGTATTGAAGTCTCGGTTGTGAAATAGAAAACGTATTGAAGTATTTTGTGCGTGACAGAAAACGTATAAAGTCTTGGTTGTGAAACAGAAATCATATGGAAGCCTTGGTTGAGATAGAAAACGTATATAAGTCTTGGTTGTGAGATAGAAAACGTATTGAAATCTTGGTTGTGAAATATAAAACGAACAATGATTACGGATATACAGTATAGTAGCTTATATATGATCCGCATTTAATGTCTATAGCGGTCAAAGTAAATGTATTGCCAGAAGAATTATATACTGGAGCCCACATCATAGAGTTCAAAGTATTCTATGTGAACAAGCAAATCCTCTATAATACCTTCCAATCCTTGGTGTGTGTGTGTGTGTGTGTGTGTGTGTGTGTGTGTGTGTGTGTGTGTGTGTGTGTGTGTGTGTGTGTGTGTGTGTGTGTGTGTGTGTGTGATCATGCTGTGCTTTGTCAATTCACGCATATAAAAAGTTATTTGTAGTTTTCCAAGCTTCAAGTGGATGTACTTGGTATATTATAAGTAAAGGGCTACACATGAAAACAAGCACCACCAAATCTATTGATCCTCAAACGGCTTGGGCAAGATGAACTGCCACGGACTGCAAACTACACGCTCTGAAAAAGACTTGAGTTTTCCATTCCGTTTAAATTCAAGGGATAAACCAGCTTTATATCTAAAACACTGAGTTCAAGCAGATTTTTATGAACAATTATAGTCTCAATGTTATTCGGTAAATTTATTCTAGTGCCTTATAAAATTGACTGTATATAATAGATCTGAAACTTGTGCACAACTCTCACTCGTGTGCCCAATACCAGTCTAAAGTTATTATTATTATTATTATTATTATTATTATTAAAGTAAAGATTCTGTACTAAGAGAGAGCGGTCATATTTTTTCTTAGGATGCCATTTTGTTGCCATAATTATCAAAGAACCGGATGATATTTTAGTTTTGATCCTGCATAATCTAGATTCAAAGATCAAACTATATAATTATCCCCTACCATAATTACTGATTTTTAATTGTATATATTATTTATTTATTATTATTATTATTATTATTATTATTATTATTATTATTATTTGTTTTATTATTATTATTATTATTTTTTACATTATTTTGTGGGAGCGGATATAGTTGAGTGTATATAGAGGGTAATGACAACAGTGGCACCAAAACGGAGGAATTTGGTCGATCTTTGTCACTATAGGATCTCTAGTACAGAATAACCCCAAAATGTTGCCACGGTATAGTTGACTGAATAAGAGCTCGTGTGACACCGACGTTAGAATACTGCTGAAAGTGGAGTTACACGAGCAATTAATCCCTTAAATATGAACAGGAACTTTCATTTGACACTTTTAAATTGTACAGTACCTTCATTAGAATGCTGCCACCTACAATAATCTACTTTCCATCTAGTTTATGATACCAGTGCTAAATAGTTTCAAATTGATACCAGCAATAAATTAGGAATCAGAAGTTTCAGATAAACGTGACGTGTAAATCCACCTTAATTCTTCAAAGGGTCACATTTCCCAGATTTCCTCACAACTAAGCTAAACTAAGCCAAGCTAAGCTGAGCTAAACTATCTGATTGTCAGAATAACATAACAACATTTGTTCATTACAAAGGAATCAGTGTAAATCAATTATAACACAATAAAAGACTCGTTGATAAGAGACATACCACTTATGAACACTAAATTACGATAATAGAACAGCTGATACAAGACACAACAATAAACGAACACTAAATTACAACACGACAAAATAACAGCTAGTACAAGACACAACATTAAACGAACACTAAATTATAACACGATAAAAGAACAGCTGATACAAGACACAACTATAACCGAACACTAAACAATAACACGATAGAAGAACAGCTGATACAAGACACAACAATAAACCAACAATACACAATAACACGATACAAGAACAGCTGATACAAGACACAACAATAAACGAACAATAAATTATAAACGATACATAAAAACAGCTGATACAAGATACAACAGTAAACGAACACTAAAATATTACACGATACAAGAACAGCTGATACAAGACACAACAATAAACGAACAATGTATCATAAACTATAAAAAAAACAGCTGATACAAGACACAACAATAAACGAACACTGAAAGATTAACACGATACAAAACCAGCTGATACAGGGCACTACAATAAACGAACAATATATCCTAAACGATAAAAAAAACAGCTGATACAAGACACGACCATAAAGGAACACTGAAAATAGAAATACAGGGGCAAAGAGGGTCGAGAAAGGTTATGGCAGTCAATGAAAGGGAAGAGATACGAGGAAGAGCGAAGGGGGAGGGAGAGGAAAAGAGGGGATGGAATGTAGGGTGAATAATATGGTAGGAGAGAGAGAGAGAGAGAGAGAGAGAGAGAGAGAGAGAGAGAGAGAGAGAGAGAGCTTGCGATAGAGAGAGAGAGAGAGAGAGAGAGAGAGAGAGAGAGAGAGAGAGAGAGAGAGACGAGGAAGAGCGAGAAGGATGGAGAGGGGAAGGAATGTAGGGTGAATAATATGAGAGAGAGAGAGAGAGAGAGAGAGAGAGAGAGAGAGAGAGAGAGAGATCAAAGAAAAATATGACAGAATCGAGAAAAGAAAGCCTAGAACGTGTTACATCAAAGGTGAGGAAAAATGAACCCCAAAAAGTCTGCGAAAACTTTAGGTAAAAAGGGAGCTTAAACTAAGGGATACGCGGCCGTTCATTAAATAGAACGGAATCAAAGAAGCAAGAACAGAAAAAGTATATGATAGGAAGAGAAATTCAGTTCTGGTATTAAAAGCTTAGAAATAACAGGTTAAAGGGCATATATATCTATTGGTGATAATGAGTATATTATTATATATACTCATTATCACCAATACACGTATATATCCTTTAACCTTTTATTTAAAAGCTATTAATACCAGAACTGAATTTATCTACGTATACTTGTTCTTTTCTTGCTTCTTTGAGGAATATTTCGAACAAGATACAGGGATAAATTTAACTGAGTATAGTACTACAAAACGAAAGGGTAAAGTTACCAAAATAATAACTTCGTAATTTCACATAAATTTACCTATTTTAAAACTATCTACTCCCACACCACATTAAGCAAGTCTTGAATAAAAATAAATAATAATAATAACGACTGTTTAAGGTGAGATTATTTGTTTCTACTTCATTATTTCTAGAGTATATCTAGTGTTCTCTATTGACCTCCTTCAAGTTTAAAAAAACAAAAAATATCTATGAGATAAATTTGTGCATTTTTCGACAGAACACTGCTCCGGCCGAAGGTCGGTCTCTTCTAAATTGCAGGCTTTCTATCACCCCCAGTAAAAAAATCGACACCTTAATGGAACAAAATGTCTTAAAATTGAAAAGGAAATTATGCAAAAAGGCCTTAAAGATAGCCAAACTAATGGGGCAAACGTTTTAACCCTCTCAGGTCTGAGAAACTATTTTAAGTTTCCATGGAGGGTTAACACACGGTCTGGGGCTGCTAATGGTTTTTCATTGCTCCAGTTCACCCAACTATGATTTTTGCTAGATACCTCCACATATGGACTAGTAGACCAGACATCTTTCGTGTGATTTTACCAAATTTGTGCAGGACTTTAAGAATGCCATCACGTCCACACGTGCGCCAGGGCAAAAGTACGGTAGCTCAGGACGCGATCACGTCCATACGTGCGCGACATGGTTACAATTTCAAAACTAATGGTAGTGGTAATCCAGTAGGTTCAATTTTTAATTTTGGCTCTGTGAACAAATTTGGTCTTGACGTTGAAGGCAGAGGTTTAGGAGGAGTAGTGCACTAAAGATTCCGGAGAAGACAAATCTCGCGGTCCAAGAGCCACCACAGTCGGTATCAGAAATCCGACAGGTTCCCTTTGTTAATTTTGGCTCTGTGAAAAACTGTGGTTTACGTGTTCAATGCCGTGTAGGAGGAATATAGTGCGTCAAATGTTCCAGAGAAGACAAAACTCGGCAAGACATAGCCTTCTTCCTAGCGAAATCGGGAATTATAGTTGTAGCTTTATCATGTATCGAATATCTGTGTGTTATTTTATTTATATTTGTTTTCTTAAGATTCAGAAATATATCCAATATTTTAATACCTTGGATTAGTTTCAATATTTAATTTTCGTATATTTCAATTTACGAGTTCAGTATTTATCTGTTAATGTTCTTTTCACTTAAAGCTCTTAGCTTGTGATTTTAATTGTCTTTATATTTAGACTTTCCATATAATAAAATGGTCTGTTCTTAACCTTTTGATTTCTCCGGAGGGCTTAGTCTTTTATATTTGTAACTTTGTTGTATTAGTTTACGTCGTCTTTAAAAAAAAGTGATTATCTTTATCCCCTTTCCGTCATGTTTAGCCTCATTAGTTTGATTATTGTTTTAAAGATTTGCCCCATTCGTATGGCGATTTTAAGACCTTTCGTGCCATTTAGGTACCCTTCACCCCATTACGTAATTTTCATTATATTCTGGTTACCATAAGACTATTTGTTTTAGTATATAATCTACCTATGCGACTCAAATGGGTTAATACGATCTCAATAAAAACACCTTAGTAACATAGGTTTGTCTTAAACTGCATGAATACATCCAATTTTAGCCAGAATCAAAGGTAAAGAAGCGTCATGGTGCTGAAGGGGTTAACAGTGCACTTCGAGAACCCTCTGAAAATTATGACGCATGTTGACCGTTTATTCTGGCTATCATTAGATGATTCTATGCAATTTTGGAATGATATGTGGGAATTATAAGGGTAAAACAATCTCAATTAACCCTATGACTTCCATATACCCTTCCTAATCTGAATAAAATGGCCTAATATTAGCCAGAAAACAGATGAGAAATGCGCAAACGGATCTGGAAAGGGTTAATATTAGCAGTAATGTTTTGAATACGTTTTGATTGCACTTACTTAACTCCTTTATGATCTAATGCTCATTTGTAGATTTTATTTTGGTTATTATTGGACGATTTTGTGCAATTTAGGAAGGATATGTATGAATCAAAGGGGTAAACACTATCTCAATTTACACTTTAGCTCCCACCAGTTCGCCCAAAGCTGACTGAAATCGTCCAATGATAGCCAGAATAAACTGTCAAAACGCGTCATGATCCACAGAGGGTTAAGGCTTCGTATAACCAATGGTTTCCTTTATTGCGCTCCTAAAGAAAAGAAAGTGGCCCTACGGTAACTTAGACATTATAGCGCCATCTGAATAAAAGTGAGACGAGGGAGAGAGAGATAAATGATGAGAGGGGGATGTCAATAAATGAGACAAATGAAGACAAAGGGGAAGGAAATGGTCATAAAACACTGGAGAGAGAAAGATAGAGTGATAGAAAATGAGAGTGAGAGAGAGTGTGTGAGTGAGAGTGAATGTGTTGGAGAGCTACATAGATACACAGACCTCGGGGTCCTTACTAGGCAGTCCGGCCTTACGCACTTTTGTTTTTGTTAGTTTTTGTTTTTCTTTTTCAGCCCCCTCTAGACAGAGGTCAAGCCTTCCCTTGAAAACATTTATTGTGTCGCTCTCCACCACTCTCGCTGGTAGTTTTTCCACTGTCACCACACTGTAGGTGAAGACACTCTTTATGATATCTAGGTTTGCCTTTTTGGATTTTAATATCATTCCATTTCCGCTAGTTTGAGTATTATTGTTTAATGTGAATAGCGCATTTATATAGACTTTGAAGCCTTTCAGTATCTTAAAGCACTCAATAAGTTGACCCCTCAACCACCTCTGTTTTTGATGAGAACCAGTTCAATCGTTCAAGTCTTTCTTCATAAGGTTTATTTCTTAATGAGGGTATCATCTTCGTTGCTCTACGCTGCACTGACTCGAGTCTTACAATGTCCTTGCTCAGATAAGGTGACCAGAACTGCACACCATATTCAAGGTGGGGCCTCACCTTACTTTTGAACAGTGGCACTATTACGTTATCATGTTTATGTGTAAATGTTCGTTTAATAAAGCCCAATGCTCTGTTTGCCTTGTTTGCAGCTGCTATGCATTGGTCGGAAGTTTTTAGGTTTTCAGATATTAGTACCCCTAGGCCTTTTAATAGCATTGTGGTTTTTATTTGTTGGCCATTCATTTCGTATTTGTATTTCATATTTCTGCTACCAACCTGCAGCACCTGACATTTATCGACATTGAAGGGCATCGAGAGAGAGAGAGGGAGAGAGAATTATGAAGCAGGAACTAGTGAAAGAGGGAGGCGTAATAAAGTGTGAAAGTCAGTAGAGGAGAAAGAGAGTGAATTAATAGAGGAGGAAGAGGAGAAGGCTAAAGAAGAGTATGAAAGAGAGGCGAACTGGCATTAAATCTCACATATTATTAATTGTTATATTTGTCATTTCATTCTAGAAAATATGTGCATGTATTTTCGCTTGATAAACGATATTTTACATCTTTCATATAAAAATGTATACCGGTATATACCTGTATATATAATATATATATATATATATATCAATGGTATCTTTTCCGTTTAATATGTATTATCTGTTCCGCATAAAAACATTCATACCTTTAGGTCCAGTATTCCATCGTTTCATGATGGCCTTGCTCCTTATTTATCAAGGAAAGATCATACATCGCAAAATTAGATTATGTTATTAACCTGAATGGCAATTTATTCAGATTAGGAATTACCTATGTTTTCAGCGCCCCTTTCTCCCTCATACTTAGCCCCATTAATTTTGCTATTTTAAGACTTTCGCCTCATTAGTTTGGCGATTTTAAGACCGTTCGTCTCTTTTATCTGTCAATATTAAAACTGTTCGTGCCATTCAGGTGTCGATTTTCTCCTGAGGAGCAATAGCGTGCCTGTAAAATGTACACATTTATCTGGAAGGGAGATAGGGGTCTAGGGAGCAAATTTACAACCTCCCTTTAAACACACACACACATCCAAAAATAGCAACATATTCCGCCGGAAGCCCTGCAATAGAACTTTAGAATTCCCATTACTTTTCGAGCGCCAAATTTTCCGGGAAGTTGGTATCGGTTTTATGATGAGAATGTAAGTTTTTTTCGAGTCTAAGGTAATTTGCATACTTTTTGTCTTGGGTAATCTAATAACGGCTAATTACGTTGCCTAGCCTAATGTACAGTATATGTCTATCTATCTCGCTATCTACTTGTCTATCTCTCTATCTACTTTTATATGTATCTATTCACGCACACATACACACACATACACACAAACACACACACACACACACACACACACATGTAAGCGACGGTGTGTTTGTAAATACTAAATGGAATCATCGTGCTTACGAGTACATTTTTCGTGTTCAAACTTAAATGTTATTATCCAAATGCAAATTAACCTAACCAACCTAACCTAACCTAACCTAACCTATCTTAAAAACACTGTTATTTATTTGTTTATATATGTGTGTAAATTTAAATTGTCCGCTTAAGGGGAGATCTCCACTTGAGGGATTTTTTTCTTGACCCTTTTCACCCTCATGTTTAGCCCCATTGCTTTTGATATTATAAAACGTTCGCCCCATTAGTTTAGCGATTTTAAGAACTTTCACCCCATATTAAGATCTTTCGTGCCATTCAGGTGTCGATTTTATCCTGGCGAGCGATAGCGAGCCTGTAATTTAAGAGGAACCGGCCTTCGGCCGGGACATTTTTCTACCGAAAAATTTACAAATTTATCTTGAAAGGGACTCAAGGGGGTGTAATTTCAAGCTTGATGGAGGTTTAGGAAACACTAAAAACCTCCCCTTAATCTACGTTTACATCTACATCTACATAATTTATTTGATAAACAATGTATACAGGAACCCACTAATATGTACACACACACACACACACACACACACTGTGGCCGTTCCGGGGTGGGGCCATTATGGAGTGTGGCCGTTCCGGAGTGTGGTCGTTTCGGAGTGTGGCCGTTTCGGAGTGTGGCCGTTTTGAAGTGTGGCCGTTTCAGAGTGTTGCCGTTCCGAAATGGGACCTTTTGGAGTGTTGCCGTTCCGAAGTGGGACCGTTTTGGAGTGTGGCCGTTTTGAAATGTGGCTGGTTTGCCTTGAAACCTAATCAGAGCTGACGAGGAAGTTTGTCTTTACCTTTTTCATTGTCTATGTGTCTGTTTTGTGACTATCACCACACGATTTTTGTCAGATTATGAAAAACGAGGGGAACTGGAGACAAAGTACTGGCTTGCTATCGCTCGCCAGGAAATATCGACACCTAAATCGCAAAAAAAGGTCTTAATACTAACAAAAGAACTGGGTTAAAGGTCTTAAAGTCATCAAACTAGTGGGGCAAACGTCTTAAAATTACAAAACTAATGGGGCTAAACATAAGGGAGAAGGGGATCAGATATAAAAACGCCCTTTTAGCGTAATACGACCAAATTATATTATATTAAAGGGGTATAGGGGTTTTCATACGGGTCTTTTCTGTCGTGTTCAGAAGTCTATGCCTAAAGTAGACTGGTGATTCATGGACAGAAACAATCAAAACAATCATAAAAACCCTATCTTACGCTGAGAACCTGCTCTCTCTATGTGTGGTATGGTTGGTAGCACGCCTAGCTCGTAACCAAGAGAACCCGCGATCGACCCCGGGAAGTGGATAATGTTTGGGCACTCTTTTCAACCCAGATACTTTTGTTCGCCAAGTTGTAAATATGAAACTGGAATTAGCAGACATTTAGAACGTCCCATCTCGAGTAATAATGTAGTCTGTGATAAAATATTCCGAGCGCTAGTGAATTCCTCTGAAATAACTAATGACAAGTGAAATACATAATATCATGATGGATATAGAGTATACTATATTATGTATATTATGTATATTATGTATATCATGATGGATATAGAGTATACTATATTATGTATATTATGTATATTATGATGGATATAGAGTATACTATATTATATTATGTATATCATGATGGATATAGAGTATACTATATTATGTATATTATGTATATCATGATGGATATAGAGTATACTATATTATGTATATTATGTATATTATGATGGATATAGAGTATACTATATTATGTATATTATGTATATTATGTATATCATGATGGATATAGAGTATACTATATTATGTATATTATGTATATTATGTATATCATGATGGATATAGAGTATACTATATTATGTATATTATGTATATCATGATGGATATAGAGTATACTATATTATGTATATTATGTATATTATGTATATTATGTATATCATGATGGATATAGAGTATACTATATTATGTATATTATGTATATTATGTATATTATGTATATCATGATGGATATAGAGTATACTATATTATGTATATTATGTATATTATGTATATCATGATGGATATAGAGTATACTATATTATGTATATTATGTATATCATGATGGATATAGAGTATACTATATTATGTATATTATGTATATTATGTATATCATGATGGATATAGAGTATACTATATTATGTATATTATGTATATCATGATGGATATAGAGTATACTATATTATGTATATTATGTATATCATGATGGATATAGAGTATACTATATTATGTATATTATGTATATTATGTATATCATGATGGATATAGAGTATACTATATTATGTATATTGATTGGTGGCAATGCATTGGCCAAACCGAATATAAAATGGACATTTATTAACACTATACGTTAAAACACGAATTACTCATCAATGTGTTGCTCGATTATAAACTAACCATCGCTAATATGATTGGCATGATGAACCAACTGTATTAACTGACGTTGATTGACCATCGAGGTATTGACGGATGTAATTAAGTTATCAAATACATGTAGATTGTCAAATGTTTAACACCATAAAATATAAATGGGTACAGTTGGCTCATCATATTCCTGTAACACACCTGTTTTTTTTTTTTGCGTTGATTTTCAGGATAATAGTGTAGCAGTTCATTACACGTATGTAGCCCGAACCAGCTATTAGGGGAGAATACGTCTTTGGCAGTCATTTTCACGATACTGGAGTTGTCAAAAGAATTATTTCGATGCAACTTGGGGCAATGTATCTCTTAGAAACAATTGTAGAAATAGGTGTTTCATGCTCTGACTAAAACTAACTCGTCATGTACATATACATTAGTGTAAACTTTTCATCGTTATGATAATATATTAACTGAATAATTATATGAAACACTAAAAGGGTATTTTATGAGTTACGTATAATCACGTGGCAAAAGCTGGTAGATAACTAAATAGTTACTGTATAAGGGTAACGAATTTGTCTTTGGATTAATTATATGCATTTGTTTCAGGAAAGGGAGAGATAAGAGATTTTAACAGTTTGAGTTAAAAAGGTGATGATTAAGTTATTATTAATAGATAATGTTAAGATAATTTGTAAAACTGAAGAAACGATTACTAACTGGTTCAAATGTAAATTACATACATTTTTTAGTTGATTAAAATCATCAATGATACATACAATTATAATGGTTTAAAAACATTGAGTGTGTTAGCATATATTTTAATTTGCATTAAGGGGAGGCAGACCGTTTTTCTGGACCCCCTTCTCCCTAATGTTTAGCCCCACTAGCTGTGAGATTATAAGACGTTCGGCCCATTAGTTTGGCGATTTTAACACATTTCGCCCCATTTTGTTGTAAATTTTAAGACCTTTCGTGCCATTAAGGTGTCGATTATTTCCTGGCGTGCGATAGCGAGCCTGCAATTTTAAAAGGAACCGGCCTTCGGCCGGGAAATTTTTTCTACCGAAAAATGTACAAATTTATCTGAAAGGGGGGTTTAGGGGAGTGTTTTTCTAAGCTTGATGGAGGTCTAGGGAGGAAACTAAAAAATATATATGAAAACATGAATTAATAGACCAAACAAACGGCCAGTCTCCCCTTAACTGACGCACAATTATGGCTTATGAAAAAATCTGTGACGTATGATAATTTGCAGAATGCTGTCAAAGTAACTTGTTAATTAATATAATTGGATTATGAATATTGTATCCATTTTTCTGATTGCATAGGCTACTAGAGTTTAACTAATTGGTGGTTATATTATTAGATTATTAGAAAAATACGGCTGCATATTATTAATTTTAGCGAATATAATTAAGCATGGAATAACTTATCTTTAGAAATACGCTGGAAAATATAACGGTATCATGTATGTACGCTACTTACTGTATATTATAAAGTTATATACTATAACGGTATCATGTATGTACGCTACTTACTGTATATTATAAAGTTATATAATATAAATATAACGGTATCATGTATGTACGCTACTTACTGTATATTATAAAGTTATATAATATAAATATAACGGTATCATGTATGTACGCTACTTACTGTATATAACGGTATCATGTATGTACGCTACTTACTGTATATTATAAAGTTATATAATATAAATATAACGGTATCATGTATGTATGTACGCTACTTACTGGATATTATAAATATAACGGTATCATGTATGTACGCTACTTACTGTATATTATAAAGTTATATAATATAAAGGCCTTGTACGGCATAAGCTGATGCTAAGAATGTTAGTGGCCGTATCTGGAATGACCAGTGAAGGACTTTGCTATTACAGTTATTTCCAGGCCATGCAATATGACTTAACCCCTTGAGGATTATGACGCGTGTTGACAGTATCCTTAGACGATTGTATACGGCTTAGGAAAGATCTGTGTGAATTAAAAGGGTAACCACTATCTCGACTAAACCGCTGACTCCCATTTACCCTTCTTAATCTGAATAAAATCGTTTAATAATAGCCAGAATGAACTGTCAAATGTTATAATAATCCCCAAGGGGGTTAATGTTAAGGTGGTGTCACACGAGCTATTTTTCCGTCAACTTTTAGGGGCAATTATGGGGGGGGGGGGATAAAAAGCTCAGTCTTTCTCACATATATGTAAAGTGAGATATAAAAATGAGAAAGAGAGAGAGAGTTTATAGTTCTAACATGGAAGGAGGTCCCATTCGACGTGTTAACAAGAGTAAGGGTCAAACCAAACAAGCCAGATATACTGTGCCTCCCTTCTCACCTCTCCCTCTCTGTACACACAAGGAGCACGGCCGGTTGGGAATAATAAACACACCAGAGCTACAAGGAGGTACAAGGAATTGTTAGTACCGGTATCTCAAAGACATTGCAGTCCATTCCGGGGAGATACTCAAAGTGGAAAGATATTGTGTATTGCACTACATTAATTACAAAGTGTATAACGTACTACCTACTCTCTTCTTTAAGCTCCTTTACTGAAAATCTGTTTACAACTTCTGAGGGAAGTTTGTTCCAGGTAGAATATATCTTATTGTGTGAAAAAGGTTCCACAACTACTGGTGCAGAACGTTTTCAACTCCAACTGCCAGTCATGGTTGCGTTGTATTCATTTTGAGAATAAGTATTTTGCTATAATCCACATTGTCAAACCCATTATCTTTAAAGCTTCAGGAAGCTGACCTCGTAGTCTGCGTGTTTCCAACAAAACGAACGCACAAACTCTCAACCGGTCCTCATAGCTCAGTCTTGTAATCGTTGGAATAAGCTTTGTAGCCCTAGTGTGTACTCTTTCCCGTCGCTCTAAATCTTTCCTGAGTTCTGAAGAGCAGAATGGAACAGCTTACCCCAAGAGAGGCTGTGTAAAAGCGTTGCATAGTGTGAGGACTACTTCCTTATTTTTATTCTTAAATTGCCTCTTAATATAGCCCAATAATTTCTGAGCTTCTACATTTCAATGCACTGCTTGGAAAATTATAGGGCACTGTTAATCAGAACATCAATTCCTTTTTCAAGTCAGTCACTTCCAGAAACATTCCCAATAGCGAATAGCCTGACTTGGGGTTTGCTTGCTCGATATTCATCACCTTGCACTTTTCCAAGTTTATTGGCGTCTGCTATGTCTCATACCATTCACCCAGTCTGTTAAGATCCATCCTGAGCTGTTCAATCCATTTAGGGTCCTTCACATTCATTCCAAGCTTAATGTCATCTGCAAACTTGGAGATCACACTCAGCAGACCAATATCGATGTCATTGACACATATGATTAACAAAAGTGGGTCAAGGGCAGATGCCTGTGGAACTCCAGAAGTAACTGGACTCCACCCATTGATTACCATTCGTTGCTGTCTACCTGTTATCCAATTGTCTGTCCATTTTGTGACCTCTGTATTGATACCTAGTGCACTCACTTCTGACATTAACCTGTACCTTGTCAAAGTTTTTTTGAAAATCTAAGTTAGGGATGTCTAATTGTCTATGGCTTTACTTTTGTCATACTCAGCATTTCATGGACAAATTACAGCAAATTGGTAAGACATGATCGTTGTCGCCTGAATTAATGTTGGGAATTTGTAATTAAGTAGTGGATTTCCAGGTAGTCAACATTTCTGTCTACTGGCATCCCTTCTAAAAGTTTTACTATGATAGAAGTCAAGCTAATTAGCCGATAATTCTTGGGACACTCATGATCCACTTTCTTAACCCTTTCACTGCGGGTGATGTTCTGGAATGTTTTGGCAAGTTACAGCAATTACCAGGCTTTAAAAGCCTGTAAAAAACGTAAAAATCGAGTGTCAGTGGGTGGGAGGATGAGGGGCCCACCTCCGACCCTCAGAGCACGGAGCGGCTCACTGAGCTAGGCTGTGTCTCGGGCGAGTCTCTCTCTGTCTCTCTCACCAGTGTAGCCAAGCGAGCGAGTGTTACATAATAGCGGGGTTCCCGCATTTCACTGGGACCACTGCGGGTGAACCAGACCACGTACACGGTCCGTTCTGGTGTCATTTTGAAGCTATTTTCGCCTAGTTTTCGGCAGAATACACTTCATTTAATGCAGATGCTTGATTTATCATTCAGGAGTGCCTGAATATGCCCTAAATAGCCCAAACATAGCCACAGCCAAAGGGTTAAAGATTGGGGTCACATTCGCCCATTTTCAGTCTTCAGGGACCTCTCCATGTTCTAGTGATGTATTGAAGATTTCTAATCTCGCACTTCTCGTACAACTCAGGGAAGTAAGAAATCTGGGATAGATGAGAGAGAGAGAGAGAGAGAGAGACTGTAAGTGTGACTGAGAGTGACCCTGCCAGTGAGCTAGACTAATGAGAGAGAGAGAGAGAGAGAGAGAGAGAGAGATAGTGAGAGTTACAAGGAGTTTCAAGGAATAGTTTGTATCTCAAAGCCCTTGCGGATCATTCCGGGGAAATACTCGAAGTGGAAAGAGCTTGTATAATGCATTACACTACAGAGAGAGAGAGAGAGAGAATGCAAATTAGTGAGAGTAAGAGACAGCTACGTAAACGAGTAAAATCAAAGAGACCATGTAGGTGATTAAAAACGAAATAGCAAGAATATGCCAGTTTTATCTGAAACGAAATTCAATTATTATGTTGGTGAATGAAACAAAAGAGAATAGCGATTAATAGTAACCTATTCAGTACCGGTGACGTCCTTTTCATCATATTCTGGACACTATTAGACGATATATTTCAGCTTAGGAATGATCTGTAGTAGGTCAAAGATTTAAATCAGATAATATGTAACTTACTAATTGTTAGAGATCCTTCGTTAGCTGAATAAAATAATTTAATAGTTGCCAGAATATAATGAAAAGGTCGTCACCGGTATTGAAAGGGTTAAACATTGGCATACAAGAGATATACAATTGCCAAAAATACTAAACTTGTAAGAAATTGAAAAGATAACAAAATCGGTACGCGAAATTAGATAACGTATGAAAAAGAGTTGGATAGCTTTCTTAGTATTACATAGCCTTTTCTCCACTAAATTCTGGATAACGGTAGACGTTTTTACTCACTTTTGGAGGGACCTCTGGGAATCGAAGAGGTAATGTCTGATAAGGTCCATATTAGCCTTTGAACTCTCACATTCTCATTCTAAGCGTAGCACAAGACGAATTAGGATAGCCAGAACGTAAGCATGAAGAGAGTTAATCGAGTAAAAGTAAATGTAAAGTAAGTTAAAAAAAACGGAATGTATATAAGGTAAAACAAAAGGAAAGTAAGTAAAAAAGGAAAGTAAGTACAACAACGGAAAGTAAGGTAATATGATGGGAAGGAAGTTAAAAAAACGGACAGTAGGATAAAAGAAAAAATCGGAAAATAAACTAAAAAACGGAAAGTAAGATAAAAATGGAGAGTAAGATAAAGAAACGCAAAGTAAAGTAAAGCAAATGGAAAATAAAATAAAAAAACGGAAAGTAAGGAACAACATGCGAATTACAGAAAACGTTGAAAGTAAGGCTAAATATAAGAGAAACATACGATGAAAAAAGAAACGGAGAATGAGGTGAACACACGAAAAGTTAGGAAAAACGGAACGTAAGGTAAATACTAGCAGAAAATAAGATAACAACACAGAAAGTAAGGTACACAAATAACGGAAAGTTAAGTACAAATATACACGGCAATAAAAAGTTAAACAAACGAGACAATCCGAGGCGATCGGTAAAGAAGAGCAAAAGCAAAGAAACCGAACAGTTAGAAAAATTTCACAACAGGAAATAAAGATAGCTATTTTTTACGCAAGACAGAAAAGAGGTAAAAGCCTGAGGAAGAATGATATGTAGTATGCAAAAGGAAAAGCATGAAGAATGATATGTAATATGAAAAAGGAAAAGCATGAGGAAGAATGATATGTAGTATGAAAAAGGAACAGCATGAGGAAGAATGATATGTAGTATGAAAAAGGAACAGCATGAGGAAGAATGATATGTAGTATGAAAATGGAAAAGCATGAGGAAGAATGATATGTAGTATGAAAAAGGAACATCATGAGGAAGAATTATATGTAGTATGAAAAAGGAACAGCATGAGGAAGAATGATATGTAGTATGAACAAGGAACAGCATGAGGAAGAATGATATGTAGTATGAAAAAGGAACAGCATGAGGAAGAATGATATGTAGTATGAAAAAGGAACAGCATGAGGAAGAATGATATGTAGTATGAAAAAGGAACAGCATGAGGAAGAAAGATATGTAGTATGAAAAAGGAAAAGCATGAGGAAGAATGATATGTAGTATGAACAAGGACACCACGTAATAATGCCGATTACAAGATATCTTACAAGTGAAAATAGTAAGATCGTGAACAAAGAAAACGAGAGACAAAAAAAAATACCAAAAAATAGAAGGCGGACTATTATAAAAGAGTGTAAGATAAGAAAACTCGAAGGAGAAGCCAGAACGAGAATAGGAGGAGAGCAAGCTATACCCTGTTTCAAATAGGTAGGCCTGAAATCGTGAATCCTTACCTCTACAACTCAATCAGGGCTAGAACAAATGGGCTGTAAATATCCACACATATTCCTTGGCTGGCCCTTCCCAAATGATAGAATATTTGCTGGATTACTCTAGTCGTTTGTGAATTATAGAGGTTAATGTTCATGAGTTTCGGCTTATTCACTTGGAACAGGGTATAGTTTATACCAAAGTAAATGGAACAAAATCATTTTGGTGAACAATTGTGAGTGTAAGTTAGGAAGAAAAACAATCATGAATAAAAAGGAGAAAACAATGGTGAGCTCAAGACAAAAGTGAGAGTGTAAAAAGAAATGCAGAGCGCTATGTCAAACAAGTAAAAAACGAACAGAGAGCATGCAGGTGTAAAAGGTGAAGTAGAGCGAAATAAAGAGGTACCTCTCACTCTCTCTGCGTCTGTGTGGGCCTCAGGTGTTAATAAGGGGGAGAGGAAAGTGGGGAGGAGAGATAAAAAAGTAGAATATAATATACTGTATATATATAATTATATATACTGTATATATATATATATATACAGTATATATATATATATATATATATATATATATATATATATATATATATATATATATATATGTGTGTGTGTGTGTACGAGAGGAGAGATACCAGATGGTAAATAAAATTATTTTATTAAGGCGGATGAGTCCATAAGATCCCATTTTAGATAATTTCGGCCTGCAAAATCCACCACAGTCCGCAGCAGAAATCCGGCAGGGACACTTTGTTAATTTTGGCTCCTGCGAATAACTTTGTTGTTAATCTTCAGTATCGTTGAGGCATCTGTTCAGAAGGAGTAGTGCATGAAAGGTTCCGGAGACGACAAAGGGCAGCATAGCGACCTATTTAGTGAGTGTAGCGGAAATTAGGCAGTATCACTTTGTTCATTTTGGCTCTGCGAACAACTTTGCTTTGGTGTTCAATGTCGTGGAGGCAGCCGTTTAGGAGGAGTAGTGCGTCAAAGGTTACGGAGACGACAAAACTTAATTCAATAAAACGCAGCCCTCTACCTAGCGGATTCGGAAAAATGAATAGCAGATAAGGAATAATAGAAGAGAGCTGAGAAGGTGAAAGAGAAGAAGAGATGAGAGAAAGTGGGAGAGGAGAAGCGTAAAAGAAAAGAGACGGACAATAATATTAAAGATCGTGATTCATAACAAAAATGTGGGGCCCTGAGATGATATTTTTGTGGAAGAGAGGAGTGGGAGCAGAAAAGGAAGAATGTAGGTACGAGAAGAAGAACACGGGAAAGAAAGGAGGGTAGATAAGAATTGATGGTAGAACGATAAAGATAGATAGTAAGGGGAAGGTATAAAGGAGTGGAGAGAAGTGAGACGAGGAGAGAAGAGAGGAGAAGGGGGAGAGGGAGGATAACAGGAGAGGAGATGGGTAATAACACGTCTTAAGGTGGGTCACCTGCTTTTTTTTTTTACCTTTCTCGATTGTTTTCTCTTTCCCTGGCTTGTATCCTTTCGGCCCCATTCAGCCAACTGTTTTAAGACATATTTTATTCCCATCCAGGTGTCGATTTCTTCCTGGCAAGCGATAGCTAGCCAGCATTGTATTGAGAAATCCGGCTTCGCCGGAGACATTTTTCTATCGAAAAATGTACAATTTTAGCTTGCTGTCAAAACAGAAAAATATATATGCTGGCTCGCTATCGCTCACCAGGAAAATATTGACACCTGGATGGGGGTAAACGTCTTAAAACAGTAGGCTGAATGGGGCCGAATGGATACAAGCCAAAGAGAGAGGGAAAGAAAGAGAAAAAAAAAGCGATGTGGGCTCCCTTAAACCTTTGAGGATCGTGACGCGTTTGACAGCTAATTTTGGCTATCATTAGACGATGTTGTGCAACTTACGATGGATCTATAGGAACTATAATGGTAAAACATATCCCAGTTATCCCTCTGACTTTCATATACCCTTCCTAACCTGAATAAAATCGTCTAATAATGGCCAGAAACCAGAAAAATGCGTAATCGGATCTTGAAAGGGTTAAGATACCATATCAATATTGTGCGTTGGAGCAGAGAAGAGTGGAGAGGAGACGAAGCTGTAGGAGAGGGAGAGAAGATTGAGAGTAGAAGATATACCCATGTAAAGGAGAACATGGGAAAGAAGTACAGATGGTAGACGAACAGAGGAGAGAATTAAATAGAAAGGAAGGCATACCAAATAAAGATATGAATAAAATTTAATATTATGCCCTGTTCCAAATAAGTCGGCCAAACCTCTTGAATATAAACCTCTATAACTCCCAAGTGACTAGAGTAATCAAGCTAATATTTCTACCATTTGAGAAGGGTCAGCCAGGGAACAGGTGTGGAAATGTACAACCCATTTGCTCTGACCCTTTTTGAGTTACAGGGGTTAGGGTTCAAGATTTTTGGCCTGCCTGCTTTGGAACAGTGTAGTAGGAGAGAGAGAAGAACGAAAGAGTTAATGAGAGAGAGAGAGAGAGAGAGAGAATGGGGAAAGAGGTTAGGAGACAAAATGATCAGCGACGAAAGGAAAGTAGAAAAAAACACAAATAATTAGCATTTATAATTAGCTTGTTCTCCTGGGTACTATAAGGTCCAGATTTTAATCCTCGGGAGGCGCTTCTTGTTAAAAAATATGCGATAAAGTTACGGAATAGGAAACGAGAAAAGAACAAGGAACAGTGGAGAGTACAGGACAGAGAAAAAGGGAAAGATAAACTAAGGAAAAGAAAATAGGAGAGACAAATATAAAAGGGGAGACATGTAAGAGGAGAATAAGAGACAAAGGAGAGATAACAGGAAAGAAAAATAGAATCTGGCAGAAATGTGAGAAGATTAACTAATAGGGGAGAATCGGAAAGAGAAAAGGAGCCAGGGTAAATTAGAAGGAAAAGAGAGGCAAACTAAAGGAAACACGAGACAAAAGGCTAAGCTACTTATTTCCGAAACTCTCGCCTCTAATTCAAGATACATTGAATATAAATTGTCCCTTGATGTTAGAGAAAAAAACGAAATGATAAATGAGGAAACAAGCGCAGAGGAGGGGGAGAGAAGTAGAATTATAAGCAAGTACATTTTAATAACTATTTATATAATTGGAAAGAATGGGAAAGGAAAGTGAAACTATTCTAGATGATAGAAAAGTAAGAGGAGGGGGGAGATGGGGTTAAGGGGGGGGGGGAGGGGTTTACTTTTTGGTAGATTATATAATTTCTATATTATTATTTTTAGTTTCCTCCCTAGACCTCCATCAAACTTAAAACAAACATCCATCAGATCCCCCTTCTAGATTAATTTGTAAATTTGTTCGGTAGAATAATGTCCCGGCCAGTTACTCTTAAGATTACAGGCTCGCTATCGCCTGCCAGGAAAAAATCGATACCTAAATGGCACGAAAGGTCTTAAAATTGACAACGAAATGGGGCAAAAGATATTCAAATCGCCAAACTAATGGCCCGAACGTCATAAAATCTGAAAACTATTGGGGGTAAGCATGAGGAAGAAGGGTGACCAGAAAAACAGCCCATGTCCCCTTAAATTAAACATAAAACTTGGAAGAAAAACAGCCAATGTCCCCTTAAATTAAACATAAAACTTGGAAGAAAAAGGCAAGGATAAGAACAAGAGAAAACGAATAAAACACAGAAATATGACTGTAAGAGGAGAAAGGAAGAATGAAAGAGGGAACGAGACATTAACCCGTTCAGTACTGGTGACGTTCTTTTACATGTATTCTGGCAATCATTAGCTGATTTAATTCAGCTGAGAAAGGACCTTTTAACAAATAAAAGGATACAGATAAATTAATTTGATCCTCTGAGCTACCAGAGATTCTTTTTACGCTGAATAAAGTCGTCCAATACTGTCCAGAATATGATGAAAAGGACGTCACCGGTACTGAATGGGTGTAATGTAGAGTAGGTAATGATAGGAAGGAGAGGCGGAGAGAGAGAGAGAGAAGGCAAACAAGATGGGACGAGGAGATGGGGGGAAGAGGCTGATGCTGTTTATGGTTAAGGGGAGTCACCGTTTTTGTTTTATCTTTCTCTCCCTCTCTCTTTGGCTTGTATATATTCGGCCCCATTCAGCCTACTGTTTTAAGACGTTTACCCCCATCCAGGTGTCAATATTTTCCTGGCTCGCGCGAGCGGTAGCGAGCCAGCATATATATATATTTGTTTTGACAGCAAGCTAAATTTGTAAATTTTTCGATAGAAAAATTTCTCCGGCGAAGCCGGATTTCTTCATACAATGCTGGCTCGCTATCGATCGCCAGGAAGAAAAGAATAATGGTGGAAAGAGAAGCCAAAGAAAATGGGATAAGGAGAAGATGGGGGGAAGAGGCTGATGATGTTTATGGTTAGGAGAGGAGATGAGAGCTAATATGAGGCTGAATGGAAATCTAGGTTAAGAGGGTCTTTAGGGGATGATGCACTGTGCTAGAAAGGATTCCAGGGTAACTGTAAGAATGGTAAAATATCTACCACTACTACTTTCTCCATCGCTACTGCTGCTATTACTGTTTTAACCCTTTAACTACCATAACGTAATGTTCATCATATTCTGATTACCATTAGACGATTTTCTTTAGTTTATAATATACCTCTACACCTCAAATGGGTACAAACTGTCTCAATAACCCCTCTTAATAGCATAGATACTTCTGAAACTGCATAAAATAATCTAATTTTAGACAGAATCAAAGGTCAAAAGACGGCATGGTGCTGAAGTGGTTAATACCAAAATATTATTTACTGTCCTAGTTTGGACATTTATATCTAACTTGAATCATTATAATCTTACATTATATATATATTAGAAATATTTAGTAAGCATGATATGCTCCTCCACGACCACATCAGCTCCCCTGTGATGAATCTTCGGGTTTATATCCTTTGATAATGTCGGACAGGTTGGGAAATAGAATAAAAATTGAATAAAATAGAAAATAAAAACAAAATGGAAAAGTGGGGATTGGGCCTGAGCATATAGATAGATAGATAGATAGATAGGTTGGGAAATAAGCATCCTGATCATAGATTCGAACCCACCCTCTCGAGATTTTTGTGCGAGATCCACTCGAACATGAGCGGATCATGGTTGAGTGGATACGGTGCCCAATTCTCACACAAATATCTGGAGATAGTGGGTTCAAATCCTGGTTACGGTGCCTCTCTTCCAGCCTATATCCCTGTTTTGGTCAGACAGAGTAGTGATTATCTCAAGAGAGGGAGGGACAATACGCAGTAATTAAAGTTGTGTTCAGATGTAACAAATGTGATATGCTTGATATGAATTTAAATCATTTAAATTTTCATTATTAGCATGCAGAAACAGATGAAATAGTTGTTGTGTCTATATTTTAGTTACATTTAAATACACCATTCTCAATGTACTGTAGTCATCTCACCCACTTCATATATAGTTTTAGTGTATATAGTAAAGGATTTTTTGTGTATTAATTAATCAGTGTAGAAGCATTCTAGGATCCCTGACTTGAACAAAAAAATGAGGCTATAATTATCCTTAATGGACTTCTAGCATTATTTCTGCATAGGCTAGACTCTTTTCACATACATTTGTGTGTGGCCTCAAGCACGGTGTGTTCTTGGTGACACTCAACCATTAATTCAAACCTTCTGACAAAATAGGACTCGACATTAGTAAAGCCTTCGATGCCATCCCCCGCCACAACCTAACAAACAAAATCTACAACACAAACATGCACAACAACACAAAAAGGTGGCTGGCCAACTTCCTAGCAGGCAGATGTGCACACGTATCTTTTGCCGGTCAGTCATCTAAAATCAGAAACTTTCCAAACGGAGTCCCACAGGGATCCGTCCTATCGCCCGCACTCTTCAATCTGTACATGCACGATATAACTACACCCAATACTCCCCAAATAAACTTAGCCTCCTATGCAGATGACATAACACTCACATGCACACACCATGACCCAAGAAGAGCAACAGATCTCCTTCAACCATATCTCAACACACTACATGGCTGGTGCACTACAAACAGACTGAATCTAGCCCCAGCCAAATCCACCGCAACCCTGCTCACAAGCTGGACAGGTGAACACGAATACATCCCTCAACTCACCATAAACAACACACACCCCTAACACATACACACACACCCAAAATCCTAGGAGTAACATATGATACTCATATGACATTCAAACAGCACACCACAAACATTAAAAAGAAACTGACACCCAGACTTAACGCCCTCAGGTCACTTGCTCACACAAAATTTGGACACAACAAAGAAACTACCACCACAGTATATAAACAATACATAAGATCAGTAATGGAATACGCAAGCCCAGCCTGGGCTTCTAACCTAGCTGAAACACATCATAAGACCTTACAGACTATCCAAAACAAAGCCCTGAAGATCATTACAGGCTGCACAGCTACTGCACCCACAGATCATCTACATCAAGAAACCAAAATCCTCAAAGTCAAAGACTATCTGGACATGAGAGGCACTCAATTCCTGGCAGCAGCCTCCACGAACCAAGACCACCCACTAAACTACATGGCAACACACCCACAGACACCAAGAAATATCAAAACAACACCCAGCACACGGTATCACACACAGTTATTGTCCTCTCTCCCTCCCTGCCCACCCCGAACCAACTTCCAGAAGCACATCCATACTCATATCTCTCGCCAATCCATCCACTCACTCACAGACAACACGCAGCTGCATGCACGACCTCCCGAAATCCATCCTTCCGAATCCTCCCTCCCTCGCGAGGACAGAGTCCACCTGGCCAGGCTGAGATGCGGACACCATCCAGCTCTCCTGAGCTATCAGAAGAGACTGGATGACTCCGTTGTCGACGCCTGCCCGGGATGTAACACAGCACCCCATACCATTAAACACATCATAGAAGACTGCATTTCACACAACCACTTACGCCAACAACACAACCTACACTCAATGAGAGCTCTGTGGGAAAGCCCGATCGTGGCCATGGCCTTCCTCAGGGACTCGGGGCTGTTCGGCCAGGCAGCTTAGGGAACAACAACAACCTTCTGACATCTTCATCTTCTCTCTCTCTCTTTCTCTCTCTCTCTCTCTCTCTCTCTCTCTCTCTCTCTCTCTCTCTCTCTCTCTCTCTCTCTCTCTCTCTCTCTCTCTCTCTCTCTCTCTCTCTCTCTCTCTCTCTCTCTCTCTCTCTCGTCAAAAATGCTCACGCTGTACAACATAATGATCAGTGTCAAGTATGTTTGATTAATGTATGTATGTTTTATATATATATATATTTTGTTTTGTTTGTGTGTGTGGGTTGATAGACATTTTAGTATTAAGAGGACCTGATTTTTTTTTAGAGATGGTCTGGATGAAATTAACTGATATTTATGATCTAGTTTCTAGCGATTTATTATATGAATTACAACAGAAATTGAAGCACGAACAAGTCGATGAATTGTGATATGAACAGAAAAAGGCCGAACAGAGAGAGAGAGAGAGAGAGAGAGAGAGAGAGAGAGAGAGAGAGAGAGAGAGAGAGAGATGAAGAGGGAAGATAAGAGTGTTGGTTGATGATGAGGCTGGGGGGCGAATATAAAAGATAACGATAAGGAGAGAAAGAAGGAAGAAGGTAGAGGAGAGAGAGAGAGAGAGAGAGAGAGAGAGAGAGAGAGAGAGAGAGAGAGAGAGAGAGAGAGAGAGAGAGGGAGGGGGGGGGGGGTAGTAAAGGAGCTGGAAGGAGGAACGAAGAGAGAGAATAGGTACGAAAGAGAGAGTTGGAAGAGAGAAATGAAGAGGGCGTGGCGAGGAAGTAATAACAGGATAACAATGGAGATAAAAGTCAGCGAGAGAGGAAGGAAAGACAAAGGAGTAAAGGGGAAAAACAGGGTTGGAGATGAAAATAGCGAGTGTGAGGTCAAGGCGAGAGTAGTTGAGGCTGTAATGTTAATATTTGCCAAGTTAAGGGGAGGTTTTTAGTGTTTCCTAGACTTCCATTAAGCTTGAAATTACACCCCCTTGACCCCCTTTCAAGATAAATTTGTGCATTTTTCGGTAGAAAAATGTCCATGCCGAAGGCCAGTTCCTCTTAAATTAAAGGCTCGCTATCGCTCGCCAGGAAAAAATCGACACCTAAATGGCACAAAAGGTCTTAAAAGTGACATAAATGGAGTGAAAGGTCTTAAAATCGCCAAACTAATGGGGCGAACGTCTTAAAATCTCAAAAGCAATGGGGCTAAACATGAGGGAGAAAGGGGTAAAGAAAAAATCCCTCAAGTGGAAATCTCCCCTTAATATGTTCCATATATAAACAATTTCATCCACTCTTAAAATATTTGGGCTAATTGTGATACATAGTATTTAATGGAAAGTAAACATAAACTGGCCTTTAGATGGTGATATTGTAGAATGTATTATATCTATTATTTCCCCTTTTGCCAGTATCATATATCATGTATCATATTGTATAAATAAAACTATGGGGAGGGAGAATGTAGTGGGGTGGAGGAAATGGACGAGGAAGAGGGGGAGAAGAGAGACAGTAAAAGAAAGGGGGAATGAGGGAGTGAGAGGAAAGAAGATGGAGGGGGAGTGAAAGAAGAGGAAGGTAGAAGAAGAGAAGAGGGTACAAAGGAGTACAAAGGAAATCAAGCAACAACAGGTCTAGTGACCCTTCTAGGCTGCTTGTCCTCCAAAACACTGAGGATCAAGTGTCCAAACAGTGGTTTAGAGTGGGTAAGGGAACATTGGAAAGGGAACTACTGCCCTGCCACTAACGTGGCAGGACTAGGAAGTTAGTAGGGGACATATGGGTTAGTAACTGAGGGGAGGATAAAATAAAGTTATTCATTTACAAACGCAGTCAGACGCGGGTTTGATGCGAGATATTTGTCTAGGCGGAATTTAAATGAATCAACGGTGCTGCAGTCTATAACGTCTCGGGGAAGCCCATTCCACAAGTTGACAACTCGATTGAAGAAGAAATTCTTAGATTCGTGTGAGTTAAAAGATTTACCAATAATTTTGCAACCGTTTCCCCGCGTGTAATTAGATTGGTCGATAGTGAAGTACTTACTACAGTTCATATTGTCGATGCCTTTGATGATTTTGAACACTTGAATTAAGTCACCTCTTAATCTGCGCTGGGTTAAAGGAAATAGATTTAATTCTCTAAGACGCTCTTCGTATGGTTTGTTCTTTAGGCTAGGTATCATTTTGGTAACTCTACGTTGAACTCGTTCTAGCTTGTTTATGTCTTTTTGGTAATAAGGGCACCAGCATTGAACGCAGTATTCCAGAAGAGGGCGGACTAAGGAATTGTAAAGGGTTAGGATTACGTCTTTGGATTTATGCTCAAATTATCTGCCTATAAAGCCAATTATTTTGTTTGCCTTCTTAACAACTTCTGAACATTGTTGACTCGGTTTTAGGTTACTCGATATTGTTACTCCCAGATCGGTTTCTCTGTTTACATTCTTAAGCTGAGTGCCATTCATCGAATAGTTTGCTTTCTCATTTAGGTATCCGATATGTAGTACTTTACATTTATCCGCATTGAAACTCATTTGCCAAATTTGGGCCCAATGTGACAATTTATCTAGATTGTGTTGCATATCGTCAACTTGATCTTTTGAGAGTACGCTATTTGCAATTTTTGTATCGTCAGCAAATTTTGAGATTGTACAGGTGAGACCCTCATCTATGTCGTTGATGTAAATTAGAAAGAGAATTGGTCCTAGTACCGATCCCTGGGGTACCCCGCTACTTACATTGGTCCATTTAGATGCCTTACCGTTTATGACTACTCTTTGCTTTCTGTCGCTGAGCCAATTTTCTATCCATTTCAACACACCGTCTTGTATTCCATGCGCTTTTAGTTTTAGCAGTAAACGTTTGTGGGGAACTTTGTCAAAGGCATTTTGAAAATCAAGGTATATAATATCTACAGCTTTACTCTCATCGTAGAGGTTGAGGATATCGTGGAAGAAGTCTAAGAGGTTTGTTAAACAGGAACGTTTTTTACGAAAGCCGTGTTGAGTATCTTTAAGTATGTTATTTTCCTCTAAGTGATTTACGAGTCTGTCTCTTATGACCGTTTTCTAGCATTTCACATACAACTGAGGTTAAGCTAATTGGACGATAGTTACTGGGTAGGGATTTGCTACCTTTTTGAATATCGGTGTTACGTTGGCTATCTTCCACTGATCAGGCATAGTTCCAGACTGCAAGGATTTATTGAATAGTAATGTCAGTGGTTTGGAGAGCTCATCCTTAGCTTCCTTTAGAACTCTAGGCGAGATTGTATCAGGTCCAGGCGTTTTATTTACCTTGAGTTTATCTAAACAATTCAATACTTCTCTCTCTGTAACGGTGATATTGCTTAGAACATCTGAATTATCAATCTGAATCGGCGATGGTGTAGGGATATCACTGAGGTCTTCTGTTGTAAAAACTGATGCAAAGAAGGTATTGAGGGCATTACTCATTTGTACTTCGTCTTGGTGTATTCTCCATTTTCATCGACTAACGGTCCAACAGTTGAAGTAACTACTTTTTTCTTTCTGATATAACTATAGAATTCTTTCGGGTTTGTTTTACTTTGATTCGCAATATGTAACTCTAGGGTCTTTTTACTTTGCTTAATTTACTTTTTGGCTTTGCGTCGTAGCTCTACAAATTTCACCCGTTCTTCGTCATTTTGTGAGGATTTTAATCTATCGCAAATTTTTTAGCAAGCAGGCAGTTTGAAATATCTTTATTCCACCATTTGGGCTTATTATTATGGCCTGGACGCCGTATTTTCGATGGTATGCAGTCTTGCACTGCTTTTAGGTAAGTGGTTTCGAATAACTTCCAAGATGTATTTATGTCGTTATTGTTAATTAAAAAGCTCCAGTCAGTTTCTTTAAACATAGCTCTAAGTTTATGAAAGTTTGCTTTCTTGAAATTAGGGACTTTTTCGATGCTACTATTTGGTTCGTTACTAGTAAAGTTTAAAGTGAAAGTTATCGTACGATGGTCGCTGTTACTGAATTCATCACCAACATTCAAATTCTCTATTAATTCTTCTTTTGTTGCAAGTACAATGTCAAGAACGTTATTACCACGGGTCGGTGTTCGAACAAATTGATAAAGCGAACTCTCTTGCAAGTTCGTATACAAGTCATGTCCGGAGTGTGAAGTAAGAGTATCGCCCCACTTGGTCACAGGTAAATTAAAGTCGCCAAAAAATACGGTATCTTGTGAGTTACTTACATCTGCAATTTGTTCATAAATTTCTCGGTCAGTTTGCACTGATTGAGCTGGAGGTCTGTATATTAATGCAAGTATTAGTTTTGTACCTTTATTATTCTTTATTAGCACAAAAGATGTGTCGACGTTCACAATTTGAGGTTTTGACAAGAGGGTCGGGTTAAGACTTTCTTTGATATAAAATAAAACGCCACCTCCATTTTTATTTATTCGGCTTTTCTCAAACATTACATAACCGGGAAGTGAATACTCTGCTAAAAAGTCTCTATCTACTGTATTGAGCCAAGATTCTGTTATACCAATCACATCATAATTTTCAGTAAACACTAGTTCCTCTAAATCTGAAAATTTATTGCGTATGCTACGAGCGTTTGCATAGAAAACCTTTAAAGTTGCGGTTTTAGAACTCTTAGGGTCTAAGAGGAAAGGAGATGAAGGGGAAGTGAGAAGGAGGAGGAAGTGAGAAGAAGAGAAGAGGAAATGAGAGGAAAGGAGAGGGAGGGGTGATGAGAAGGAAGAGGAAATGAGATCATGAAAAGAGAGAGCAAGAGGAAAGGATATAGAGGGGAATAATACATTTGAAGAAGGGAGAGGGGAGAACCGGAGGAGTGGGTAGGATAGCGAGACGGTATAGAGAGAAGAGAGAGGGAAAGATGAAGGAATAGATGAGATGAAAGATTAACAGGAAAAGGAACAGAAAGGAAAGGATAGTTAAATTAAACAAGGAAACATTTAGCAAGGAGGAAGAGAAGAGGAAGGAAAAGCAGGAGAATATACAAGAGGAGAGATGATATAATCAATGAAAGGTAGTAATTATCTCAAATGTGAGAGAGAGATAGATAAAGAGAGAGGTAAGAAGAGGCAAGTAAGGCCCAGAGGGAAATAAGCCACGAGGATATAAGGGAAAAGTAAGAAACGGAGAGGGAGGGAAAGAGTTACATAGATAAAGACCAAACAGATCACTTGATTCAAACGAGGCGATCCGGCATAAAATATCAACCCGTTCCTTCAAATACACTTTCGTAGTGATAAAAAAAGGAAACAAAGCAAAAGTACCTCTCTTTACCCTCTCGTTCCTCCGGCAACAAGCTGTACTTGAAATTAGTTGGAAGAATAACCTTAGGCTACATGAAGGACATTTTATCGGAAAGGGTTCTTATCTAGAGTAGGTACCGGTATGCATCCCACCACCATTCTTTTAGTTTATGTGTATGTGTGTGTTTTTTGTTTTACAATATATCTATAGCAAAGCTATCCTGATCCAGAGAGATGGGAGGATAAGGAGAGAGCCTTTTGCTTTGCTATCCTATTTCTACCACGGTGGAAGCATATGAGAATGGACGATTTCAAATGTTAATGCCGGATTACCTTCTTTGAATCAAGTGGTCTATATTTATGTAACTCTTTCTCTCTCTCTATGCGTCTTACTTCTCTCTTCTGCATACAGAGACGGAGAATTGCAGTCATGTTTTAGCTTTCTTATTATAACCCATCAATAAACTTTAATTTTTGCTTGTGTGTGACGAAGGCAACAAGTCTAAGAATGGTCGTTGTTTTTGTTGTTGTTTTTATTGGTAGTGTTGCTGGTTGGGAAGGAAAGGCTTTTTTACTTGTCAGTTTATCATTTAAAGTGTATTCAACTCTCAACCTGTAGGTTAAGAATCCTCTATTTCATTAGTTTGTATTATTTGCGCACTTTGTTTAATAGTATATCATTATAGTAAACCATACATGTTAGAAAGTGGTTTAATATGTTAATGTTATTGTTTTCACTAAAGTAATGTACTTCGAATAATGTTTTCAGATAATTTGTTTTTTTGTTATACTTACGTTAACTAGTACAATTACAAGATTATATACATTAACATTTTGCAATTAAATCTAATCTGATCCTTTTTAAAGAGTAAGGTTTCAGTACATTAGGTACACTTGGTCCAAAAAGTATCTGCACCCCTACCCTGATAATCTGGTGTGTACAGCTTGGTAGGATTAGCATCTCTACCTATAGTTATATCCATCTATACTACTACCTACCTATACTACCTAAGACCTACTACCTACGACCTACGACCTATACTACTGAGCTGTACACACTAGATGATCAGGGTAGGGGTGCAGATACTTTTTGAACCGAGTGTACATTAGGATCATGATCTAGGTACAATGAAGCAACTTGGTTGAGCCCGAGAACTTTCAGTCTTCTACTGTACTTCTCACTTCTCCGCTTGTTCTTCCTTTGTCCAATTACTTTTCTTTCCTATTTTACTACAGCCATCTGGTCTGGGTCTGGAAGCAGAATCAATGAAGCAACTTGGTTGAGCCCGAGAACTTTCAGTCTTCTACTGTACTTCTCACTTCTCAGCTTGTTCTTCCTCTGTCCAATTACTCTTCTCTCTTTACTCCAGCCATCTGGTCTGGAAGCGGAAGTAAGAAAGTCATCGACTGTTGACATTAGGTTTTAAGTTAATTGGATTACTCACTATAATCGAACTGTAATTTATAGAAAATTATGATAATTTAAAAGTTCTAGAGACTATACATTGGGAATACAAATACTGTATGTATTTAATTACGGTACGTCATATTCTATATAATATTATCATAATAAAACGGGGCTTAGGATCCAAATTGCTTTAACAATTCTCTTGGGGCAAATATTGTTGACAATTTTGATTGGTCAGCTTTCTTTATCAAGTTTCGTAATCACTTTGGCATCTAAAGTAATCTACCTAAATCACCATATAAAGTTCAAGAACATTTCATTTTTAGTAAATATAATTATTGCTTTGTTATTAAATGTTTACTTTTAGGCACCGAAGCCTTGAATGATAACACATTTAAGATATATATATATATATATATATATGTGTGTGGTGTTTTAAATATAAAGTAAAACATGAAATATATTAATGATCAAAATATGTATGAGATATTGCCAAAGAAATTAAATAGATCTCAGAAGACCTTAGAATTTAAGAGATAATTTTGAGATAATAGATAACTGAAGCAATCCGGTTAGAACTTTAGTGTAATTAATAAAAACCTAGACTATTCGAATACTGTAATATCAAACCGGAATATTGACCAAAACAAAATATTAGAAATACTAATAATAATAATAATATAATAATAATAATGATAATCATAAACATAATAATAATAATAATAAAAAGAATGATAATAATGATGATAATAATAATAATAATAACAATAACAATAATAATAACAATAATAATAACAATAATAATATTAATAATAATACTGTAATAATAATAATAATAACAATAATTATAATAATAATAACAATAATAATAACAATAACAATAATAATAATAATAATAATAACAATAATTATAATAATAATAACAATAATAATAACAATAACAATAATAATAACAATAACAATAATAACAACAATAACAATAATACTAATAATAATAATAATACTGTAATAATAATAATAATAACAATAATAATAATAATAATAATAACAATAACAATAACAATAATAATAACAATGATAATAACAATAACAATAATAATAACAATAACAATAACAATAATAATAACAATAACAACAATAACAATAATACTAATAATAATAATAATAATAATACTGTAATAATAATAATAACAATAATAATAATAATAATAACAATAACAATAACAATAATAATAATAATAACAATAATTATAATAATAATAACAATAATAATAACAATAACAATAATAATAACAATAACAATAATAACAACAATAACAATAATAATAATAATAATAATAATAATACTGTAATAATAATTCCTGGGTAAGCATAAGCCCAAGTGTATCAGTGAACTTATGCCAGATTCAAAAGGTCACGCAAGTTATAGTAGCCGTGTGATGTGTCTGATAATTGAATGTTGGTACTAATGTCAGTGGATGAATGATGCATTACTTACATCAGTAGTTTCAAGAAGATCGTTATCAAAGATTCTTTTGGGAAAGATACATTTATTCCGGAACAATAAATATTTTCCTGGCAAGCCAGCATATAAATATTTTTGTTTTGACAGCAAGCTAAATTTGTACATTTTTCGATAGAAAAATTTCCGGCAAAGCCGTATTTCTCCATACAATGCTGGTTCGCTATCGCTCGCCAGGAAGAAATCGACACCTGGATGGGGATAAACGTCTTAAAACAGTTGGCTGAATGGGGCCGAATGGATACAAGCCAGGGAAAGAGAAAAAAGGAGAGATAGATAATAAAAAAAAAACGGTGACCCCCCTTAAGAATTTGAGGTGATAAATCATTTAACAATCTTGACTAATACGTTATGATTATATGATAAGATACATTTAGCAAGAAGGTATTCCCTGCATTATAGATTCGAGTTTAATGTGTCTATATTAAAATATATTTGCCTGTTAATGTGGTAATTCAGTTATTATGGCAAGCCTTTAATCAATTTAATATCATTCATCATGTCGTGTAATTTAACTTAACATAGGACTATTTTTTATTTAACGTATCTAAATTTTTGTTTCTAGAGAAATATGACAAGCTGGTAGTTTCAAAGCCCTTTTCCAAAGTGAATACGTATTACAATATACTAATACGTATTACAATATACTAATACGTATTACAATATACTAATACGTATTACAATATACTAATACCGACATAATGAAAATATTATACCTTTATTATGGTTGTAAGAAGTTGGAGCTGCAAGACACCTCCGATAAATGTAACATAATTTACAAGCATAGCGAGTGAATGTATTTTAACCCCTTCTATACCGGCGACGTCTTTTTAACTTTATGCTGGCTACTGTTAGATGATCTTATTCAGTTTCATAAAAGCCTCTAACAATTAACAGGCTTCAAGCGATTTCACCTAACCCTCTTTACTACCCAAGACCCTTCCTAAACTGCCCAAAATCTTCTAAATACAGCTAGACAAAAATATAAATACTTCACCGGTACAAAAGGGGTTAATTTTATAAGGAAGTGAGAGAGCATCAAGGACTATAAACTTTAAAGGGGAGGTAGTCGCTTTGTCTGGACCCCCTTCTCCCTCATGCTTAGCATATTAGTTTTGAGATTTTAAGACGCTCGTTCCGTTAGTTTGGTGATTTTGAGACCTTTCGCCTCATTTCTTCGTTAATATTAAGACCTTTCGTGCCATTTAGGTGTCGATTTTTTCCTGGCGAGCGAGAGCGAGCCTGTAATTTCAGAAGGAACCTGCCTTGGCCCGGGACATTTTTCTACCGAAAAATTTACAAATTTATCATGAAAATGGGTCTAGGGGGTATTTGTTTATGCTTGATGGAGTTCTAGCCAGGAAACTAAAAATAAAGTAATACATAGTAATATTATATACATTGACCAAAACCAAGCACTACTCCCTTATAGTAAACACTGGAAGAGTTTAACACAGAAGGTCAACTACATTACAACTATTAAAACATTTATTTGAATTCCTGAGCACTACTTATCTCTGCTGACGATAATATTATTCTATTTATTCTATATACTCAGGCCCAATCCCCACTTTAACCTATTTTCTTTTCTTTTTTTCCTCTTTTCCTTTATTTTATTTTTTTTGGGGGGGTGGGACCGACTCAAGACAGAGCCAGAATAGGGACAACACAACAGTAAACAATGAACACACAAACACAAAATACAAATTCACACACATCTAGGTCATCCAGGAGAAGACCCAGATACTATTATTACGCTGACGTATGTGTATTATCAGCCTGAGTAAAATGTCATGCATAATCTGGTTATCAAATTCGAATGTAAGCAAAAATATTTGTCTAACCCCTTCAGTACCGGTGACATCCTTTTCATTATAATCAGCCAACTATTAGACGGACTTATTCAGCTTAGAAAGGATGTGCACCCGTTAAAAGATTACAGACTATCTCACTTAATCCTTTTAGCTACCATATATCCTTCCTAAGCTTCATAAAATAGTCTTAATGCAGCTGAAATACAAACAAAAAGACGTCGCTGGTACTGTAAGGGTTAATCTAATAGGAGGTTTGAAGTAAGTTTCCTTCACTAGAATATAACCTCCATGTCAGAGTTGAGTTAACGTTGACTCAATACTTTTAAAGGGGAGATGGGTTGTTTTTCTGGTCCCCTTTCTCCTTCGTATTAAGGCCCATTTGTTTTGAGATTATAAGACGTTTGGTCCATTAGTTTGGCGATTTTAACACTTTTCACCCCATTTCGCTGTCAATTTTAAGACCTTTCGTTCCATCTTGGTGTCGATGGCGAGCGATACCGAGCCTGAAATTTTAGGAGGAACCGGCCCTCGGCCGGGACATTTTTCTACCGAAAAATGTACAAATTTATCTTGAAGAGGGGGGGGGGGGTGTCTAGGGGGTGTTTTTAAAGTTTTTTTAAGCATATATATATATATATATATATATATACATACTATTATATAGCCTATATATGATACATAAAAATAACACCTTCCGCCCAAACCTAGGCTGGTATTAATTCTTTGACCATGTCCACACCTTTGTTGGCCTTACCCGGGCTGTACTGTATATAGAACACTTTGTGAAACTTATAGATTCTTCTTAAGGGGTGATGGATGTATTTGTTTTCTCATATATATATACAGTACATATAGGTAAGGAAGCATTTGTTTGTTGTTACCTTAAGGGGTTAAGAATTGGTTTTATCGTTGTTTGGTTGATTGAAGATTCTGGGTCGATTTCAGTTCTGGTAGATTCTCACGTTGAATGTAGACTCTGGTTTACCTCCTTTATATGATAATTGTAACAATGATTCCTATAATAATTACCAAACATAACATCTATATAATATTTTCGATTGTCTGTGTGTGTGTGTGTTCTTAATAGACGGCCGCAGTTTTGGACCTGGGGAGCTGAAACTTTGCATGTGGGTGTCAATTGACCTGGGTCAGGTCATAGAGGGGGCGAGGCCACGATCGCAGGTCGTTTCGAGGCCGAAATTGAAAAAAAAGAGGAAAAAATGGTCGTTTGGGGCAGAAGGAGGCCTCCGATCGAAAAGGTGTATGGAACGAAAGTTGTTCGCAGCCCCCCAAAATGGGGGTACGGATGAGGTCAGATCCAAAATCGGAGGTCATTTAGCGCCCGAAATCGAGGTCGCCGTTTAATGAGGCACAGGGAGGTCGAGGCCGGTGATTATGGTAGTAATAGTATTGTGATGATTGTGGTAGTAGTGATTGATGATGGTGATTATGGTAGTAGAATGTAAACCCGGGCAACGCCGGGTACCCCTGCTAGTGTAATATATCTATATAATATTTTCAATTGTATGTGTGTGTGTGTGTCTGTTTTTAATAGGCGGCCGCAGTTTTGGACCTGGGGAGCTGAAACTTTGCATGTGGGTGTCAATTGACCTGGGTCAGGTCATAGAGGGGGCGAGGCCACGATCGGAGGTCGGTTCGAGGCCGAAATTGAAAAAAAAAAAAAAAAAAAAAAAAAATGGCCGTTTGGGGCAGAAGGAGGCCTCCGATCGAAAAGGTGTATGGAACGAAAGTTGTTCGTAGCCCCCAAAAATGGGGGTACGGATGAGGTCAGATCCAAAATCGGAGGTCATTTAGCGGCCGAAATCGAGGTCGCCGTTTAATGAGGCACAGGGAGGTCGAGACCGGTGATTATGGTAGTAGTAGTATTGTGATGATTGTGGTAGTAGTGATTGATGATGGTGATTATGGTAGTAGTAGTGGTGGTAGTAGTGATGGTGATTATGGTGATTACCCGGGCAACGCCGGGTACCCCTGCTAGTATATATATATATATATATATATATATATATATATATATATTTAGATTCCTCCCTAGACCTCCATCAAGCATATAAAAAGCATAATGTGTACATTATTCGATCGAGAAAAAAATCCCGGCCAAAGGCCGGTTTCTCCTAAATTACAGGTTATAATACTGACAAAAAAAAAACCCAGGGCGAAAGTACCTAAAATCGCCAAACTAATGGGGCAAACTTCTTAAAATCTCATAACTAAAGAGGCTAAACAGGAGGGAGAAGGGTGTCCAGAAAAGGCAACCATCCCCCTTAATCGCTATTTGTGACCATTTATCAGTTTGTTTGTGTCTGTTTGTGTGCCTATATATGTCTGTCTGCCTGTCTGTCTGTCTGTGTGTGTTCCATTATGTCTATGTCCTTCTCTTTGTATGCTTATACTGCATATTTGTCTGTCTGTCTGTCCGTCTATGTGTGTCGTTCCGTATGTCTGTGTCCTTCTGTCCTTGTCTGTGTGTGCCCATGTATTTGTCTGTCTGTCTGTGTGTCGTTCCATATATCTGTGTCCTCTTTGTGTGCCTATATATTTGTCTGTCTGTCTGTGTGTCGTTCCATATATCTGTGTCCTCTTTGTGTGCATGTATATTTGTCTGTCTGTCTGTGTGTCGTTCCATATATCTGTGTCCTCTTTGTGTGCATATATATTTGTCTGTCTGTCTGTCTGTCTGTGTGTCGTTCCATATATCTGTGTCCTCTTTGTGTGCCTATATTTGTCTGTCTGTCTATATGTGTTGTTCCGTATGTCTGTGTCCTCTTTGTGTGTCTATATATTTGTCTGTCTGTCTGTCTGTCTATCTGTCTGTCTGTCTGTCTGTCTGTGTCCTTCCCTCTTTGTGCCTATATATTTGTCTGTCTTTCTGTCTGCCTATCTGTCTGTCTGTGTCCTTCTCTTTGTGTGTCTATATATACTGTATGTCTGTCTGTCTGTCTGTGTCCTTCTCTTTGTGTGTCTATACATTTGTCTGTTTGTATGTCCGTCTGTCTGTCTTTCTGTGTGTGTCGCTGGGGATTTCGGTACATGTAGAGAGAGAGAGAGAGCGAGAGAGAGAGAGAGTGTGTGTGAGAGAGAGAGGGTGGGGCGGGTTGTATAAACACATACACATACACACTCTTTTATGTTTGTCAGCGGAAACATTACTATTCATAAACAAGGCTAACAAAAACTGTAATTCGTGGAAAATATGATGTTGTTTACACCGTGCTTACCAACAAGCTATCCAACCAAAATAGCCACCATGGGATTCTGCTACATGGTAATGTATTTGTTTTAGTAATAAATCATTTCAATACTAACCCTTTGAGTCCCAGCGACGTGTGCTATATTTTATTCCAGCTATATTTAAATGATATTATGCCAGCTTAGGAAGGATATATGGCAGCTAAAAAGGTCGGTTGAGATAGTCTGAAGCCTTTATATTGCTAGAGGTCCTTCCTAAGCTGAATAAAATCGTCTAATAGTTGCCAGTATATGATGAAAAGGACATCCCTGGTACTGCATGGGTTAATACCAATAACAGGACTGCTATTGCTAATACTACTACTACTACTACTACTACTACTACTACTACTACTACCAATAATAATAATAATACAAATACAAATAATAATTCAAATAATGATGATAATGATAATAACAAAAGAATAAAACACATGTTCTCCCCTTAACACCTTCTGTACCGACGACGTCTTTTCAATGTTATTCTAGCCATATTTAGACGATTTTATGCAGTTTAAGAAGGATCTGTGGTAGTAAAAAGTGTTTAGTGAGATAGCTCGAAGCCTTTTAATTGCTGGAGGCCCTTTATAAACTGAATACAGTCGTCTAATAGTAGCCAGAGTAAAGTTAAAAGGACGTCACCGGTACAGAAGGGGTTAAAGGAACGGCAACAGTCAATGCATTTGGATTTGTGTACGAACCAATAACGGATTTAGGCTTTCCGGTATTTTTAGACGCAACACAACGGGGTCAATTTCACGACCTGAATAACTCACGCCATATTCCAGATGTATTTACTTTGTTTGTTTTCTTTTATTAAATTTGTTATTATTATTATTATAATATATATTTTTTTAGGTCCCTATTTTAGTTGTTGTTTAAGGGGAGGTTTTTGTTTTCATTATTTTCTTATTTATTTAATATTGTTTTGTTTATTTATTAATTATTATTATTACATATTTTTGGTTTCCTCCCTAGACTTCCATGAAGTTTTAAAACAATCCGAAACCCACCCACGGTCCCACCGCCCCTCGAAAAGAATGTGTAATTTTTTTGGTAGAAAAAATGACCTGGCCGAGGGCTGGTTCCTCCTAAATTACAGGCTCGCTATCGATCGCCAGGATAAAATCGACTACTAACTGAATGGCACGAAAGATCTTGATATTGACATATCAATAAAGCGAGAGGTCTTAAAATAGCCAAACTAGCGCTGATTGTATCTTAAAATGTCAAAACTAATGGGGCTAAACATGAAGGAGAAGCGGGTCCTTAAAGTGTTGATAGTAACAAATACTACCAGTTATGAGAGCGTTCACTGTTAATAATAAAGGATTTGAAACAGGTATAACCACCGTAATTAAAATGTTCATAAGTACATAGCCATATAAAGGTACAGTTGCCCACATAAGTTTTATTCTTCTACGTGATCTTAAGGGAGCCCACCTCGCTTTTTTTTATCTTTCTCTCCCTCTCTCATTGGCTTCTATACATACGGCCTCATTCAGCCTACTGTTTAAGACGTTTACCCCCATCCAGGTGTCAATATTCTCCTGGCGAGCGGTAGCGAGCCAGTATATATATATTTTTTGTTTTGACAGCAAGCTAAATTTGTACATTTTTCGATAGAAAAAGTTCTCCGGCGAAGCCGGATTTCTCCATACAATGCTGGCTCGCTATCGCTATCGCTCGCCGGGAAGATATTGACACCTGGATGGGGATAAACGTCTTAAAACAGTTGGCTGAATGGGGCAGAATGGATACAAGCCAGGGAAAGAGAGAAAAGGAGAGAAATATAAAACAAGCCGGTGACCCCCCTTAAACATAGAAATATAATACGCATGATTGAACTACGAGTGTAGTTTCTTATGCAGTGGGTAACTCATCTGATTAGTCGAATGATAATTAAAAGAAATCCCACTCGCAATTAATTCATACTATCACATTTTCATGCATGAGGTCACGACGAGGAACAGAACTTATATGGGCAACGGTACATTGGTAGTATAAAACCATTTAATATGAGTACAAATTTATATCATTATCAATTTACCAAAATATTTCATAGACGCGTATACCCTTGATAATAATTATTACAGTGTGTATTTAAGGGCGAAGGGTTAACTTTTTGGTCGATTATTTCATTTATTTACTATTTGATTAGTTTCCTCCCTAGACTTCCACCAAAGTTTAAAAAAAAAAACATCCCTTCTAAATAAATTTGTACATTTTTAGGCAACAAAATGTCACGGCCAAAGGCCGGTTCTTCAAAAATTATCGTTCGCCAGGAAAAATAATCGACACCAAAATAGGACGAAAGGTATTAATATTGACATACAAATGGGGCGAAAGGTCTTAAAATCGACAAACTAATGGGGCAACCATCATAAAATCTGAAAATTAATGAGGCTAAACATGAGGGAGAAGGAGATCTAGAAAAACGACCCATCTCCCTTTAACATGAGGCGGATATACAGCATCAGTTTCGTATGCCACCATAATACATTGAACCTACTAGTGTATCAACAATCTCGCCAGTTAATGGAGGTCACCGGCATTTTGTCTTTCTCTCCTTTTCTCTCTTTCCCTGGCTTGTATCCATTCGGCCCCATTCAACCAACTGTTTTAAGTCGTTTACCCCCATCTAGGTGTCAATATTTTCCTGGCGAGCGGTAGCGAGCCAGCATATATATATAGTTTTGTTTTGACAGCAAGCTAAATTTGTACATTTTTCGATAGAAAAATGTCTCCGGCGAAGCCGGATTTCTCCATACAATGCTGGCTCGCTATCGCTCGCCAGGAAAAAATCAGAACCTGGATGGGGATAAACGTCTTAAAATAGTTGGTTGAATGGGGCTGAATGGATACAAGTCAGGGAAAGAGAGAAAAGGAGAAAAAAAAAAAAAGCCGGTGACTCCCCTTAATCCTTTCAAAGCAGTGTACATTGTTTGAAAGGTTCTCTGTAGCAGTACTTTTCTAATCAAATTACAAGTATCTCAATTATCAAATCAATGTAATTACACAAACAAATGTATTATATTTTTCGAAGCATCAGTTCAGGGCTACAGAATAAGCGTATTAAAGCTGGGATACAATATGATTAAAGTAATTATAGTTAACTGTTGATTTGCGTTAATAATTCATATCTGACTAACCGGCGTTCATATCAAAAAGTTAATTTAATATAGATTGACGCTTGGAAAATTGAGAACACATACTAATCGCAAAAACTACTATGGTGGTCAAAACATTAACTCTGATATTTTTCTCCCTAACTTTTTCATAACACTCGTCTGACAGCTTATTGGGTAAAATTTTTAAATAACGCCATCACCCAAATTAATCTATTGTCTAACTAGTTTCCGATATCAGTGCAATAACAAGCAGAAAAATAAATAAATATATAAAATAGAAAACAAAATAGAAATGTTGTCGGGGAAATAATGTCTATCTATAGAAGATGATAAACACTCTAGATTCCTATCCCCTTGACCTTTTGAAGATTATGACGCCTTTTGACAGTTTATTCTGGCTATCATTAGACGATTTTATACAGCTTAGGAAGGATATGTATGAATTATATTGGGTAAAGACTATCTCAATTAACACTCTGACTTCCATATACCCTTCCTGATCTGAATATAATCATCTAATAATAGGCAGAAAGGGTTAACTCAGTGGTAGAAGAATAACGGATACTCTGCTCACCTTAAGGGGATAGTGGCTTTTTGTTTGGTTCATTAATTCATTTATTCATATATTTGTTTAGTTGTCTCGCCAGACCACCATCAAGCTTAAAACAAAACACCTAGACATTTTGTACATTTTCGGTAGAAATATGTCCCGGCCAAATATTAAAATTACAGGCTTGCTGTCGCTCGCCAAGAAAAATTCGACATTTAAATGGTACGAAAGGTCTTAAAATTGACAACGAAATGGGGTGAAGGGTGTTAAAATCAACAAACTAATGGGGCGAAAGTCTTAAAATCACAAAATGAATGGGGCTAAGCATGAGGGAGAAGAGTGTCCAGAAAAACGACCGATTTCCCCTTAACCAGGCGATAAATTGCCATATTTTGATTTCTGGTTATGGAGCTGTGGCACAATTTAACCAACGATATACGGTACGAATGATTAACAAACCATACTAGCCATTTTAGTGTCGCTAAACGGCTTTCTACTTATTTTTTAGCTAGCGATTTGATTTTACTCGGCTTTGGAAGGATCTGTTGGTATTAGGGGGTTTAATGAGATCGTGTGTACTCCATTTGATACTTAGAGGCCCTTCCTAAACTTAATAAAATCGTGTAATGATACCTAAAGTAAAGACAAATATCCATCATCATTTGAAAGGTTTGAAAGAAGGATAATTATTATAATTTCCTTTTCTGGCATTAAATTCCAAGAAATAAAGTGAAATTTGAGCGCAAATTTTCGCTCACACACAATGAAGAAACAAAAATGCCAAGCACCGTCATTAATTTGCCTGCCTAATTAAATTTGGATAGGCGCGAGCTTCAGGCTAAATTTGAATATTTTCTTTAAAGTTTGGATAATACGTGTTACTTATTAAAATTTTATTCAAGCAAGCTGTTCATAATTAGTATGTAAGGATTTGCAGATACTGTAGGTAACATTTGATTATTCTGTCTTTTAAAATCGAACGAGGTATTGTTGAAGTGCTTACATTATTATGATTAGTACACAATGTGGGGTCTTTAACTGGGAGGGCAAAGCAAACATAAATGGACACTGATTATGGTTTATTTTACGAGAGAGATATTCGTCAATACAAAGTCCAAGACAAACATAATCTTACAATAGTCATACAAGGAATAATATCATACATTGATATATAATTTCTATACAACAACCAGGTATAGGGATTGGGATATCATGCAGCTTCCTTGTAACTCCCTGTAGATATGGTGTTGGGGAGTTGTCTCAGCCTAGGTGAGGAAGTACACAGGTCAACAGGGGATTAGCGGGTTGTCTTCCTATAGCTTCCGGGCAGGTGTGCGGATAGTAGGCGGCTTCCTTTCATATCATGGGGCAGTCCGGGCGAGTCCACTGGTCCAGGTAAGAGGGGGAGGTCAGTCGGGCAGCACCATGCACTGAGTTAGCACTCTACGAGGAGAGTTCTGTCAATTTTCTTGGATGTCGATGAGAAGAGTTATAGAGCCGTGGCGGCTTACAGCTGCTGTGGGGAAGACGGGGGTTGTTCTACAAAGTTGCTAACGGTGTAGGAGGGAGGGGGAAGAGGAGATCTTGTTCCTATGTTGGGTAATTGGACTTGTGTGCTTGGGATCTGCTCCGGGGAGTTTATAAGGCCCCAACCTGGATCAGAGTGATGGTCCGGTGGTTCTAGTTGGACAAATCACAGGCCGGAGGGAGTAGGATCATGCTTCTCTGATCCTGTAGAGGAGATGAACCTCGGGCCATTTTTGTGTCCCAAGTTGATTCACCTCCTCTTCTTGCTCCTGTGTGATCCGGGGCCCTGATTGGTTGGACAGCTCATCAGGGTGCTGGGCAGCTGTAGCTGAAATACATCAGGAAGGTAGTGGCGTTGTCTATATGGCTCGGGTCCAGTTCCAAGAGGTCCACCTCCTTTGCGTAGGCCGCCATGTATATGCATGGAATTTAGAGATTCTGGGGACATGGATCTTGCTCCTGACTGAGGAGATCATCTGGGCTACTGTAGGTTCTTGGGCTAGGCATGTTAGGGGAGTGGGGAACATACCCTGGTGTAGTCCCACAATTTACAATATTTTGAATATGGCATACAATACATACGAATATAGAAATTATTGAATAACGAATATGCAATTTCTTTCATAAGTCAAAACAGACAGCACGAATTTATGGAAGTTTTTATACAATCAATTTTAGTGTTGTGGACCTCCTTCATTATATATTATGCAAGCATGTTCACTCAGAGATATTTGTATGTCTCTCGCTATATATTAAATAATGCACATCGCATAAATTGGTAAACTCATACACTTGGATTACAAAGTAGACTGTATGGTACATATTAGATACAAAAATCAAAATTACTGCGCATTGAAAAAGTAAGGGGTAACAAACAGGAAAAGTATGGGTATATAAAACGTGTGCCCTTGCATATATTTTTCCAAAGAGCTTCAAAGGAATTAGTGTAACATACTCTACAAAGGATACATTTCTTAATGAAACTGTAGAATATGTGTGTCTTTTACAGCAATATTTTCCAAATAACTTTAATATAAAACTTCCAAACTATGCTGTTTCCAAATAAACTAAAAAAATTCTCAGCATAATATGGAGCTTCATTGATAGACGTTTATGTGACCTTTTATATTGATTATATGTAATAGGTCAGTGTTGTTAACCGTTTCACGCACAGAACACGATTTACGCCCTTTCTGGGATACTTAAAAGCCTTTGTGACTGTCAGGGAAGTTTAGAAACCTTAATGCCCCTTTCCCACATGTGCGACTGCATACGATTTTCGTCGCCGAGGACGTAGTCGTGTCAATTCGCAAGGATTCGTGTGCGACGTATACGATTTTGACCGTTACAAACAGATAACAAATTATACTCAGCGAATACGGCGAAGTGAGCGATGTTTCGCCGATGATCTCTGCGAGGAATGTCACATTTTCAAAAATATTTTGCGATATCATGCGATGGTGAAAGAAAACTCGCCGAATGTTCTGCGACGTCTCGGCGATTCAAGCGATGACACACGAAAGTCTTAATATTGACAACGAAATGGGGTGAAATGTCTTAAAATCGCCAAACTAATGGGCCGAATGTCATAGAATATGAAAACTAATGGGGTTAACCATGAGGAAGGAAGGGGACCAGAAAAATTACCCATTTTCCCTTAATTTGGAGATTGGCAATGCTTCGCCAGAGACATTTTTCTATCAAATAATGTACAAATTTAGCTTGCTCTCAAAACAAAAAATATATATGTTGGCTCGCTACCGCTCACCAGGAAAATATTGAAACCTGGATGGGGGTAAACGTCTTAAAACAGTAGGCTGAACGGGGCCGAACGGATACAAGTTAAAGAGAGAGGGAGAGAAAGAGAAAAAAAAAAAAAAAGAGGAGAGAGGGAGAGAGAGAGAAAAAAAGGCGAGGAGGGCTCATAAGCCGTAACGCAAACATTGAGCCCACCTCGCCTTTTTTTGTTTTCTCTTTCTCTCCCTTTCCCTCTCTCCTCGTTTTTTTTTTTTTCCCTTTCTCTCCCTCTCTCTTTGCCTTATATCCGTTCGGCCCCATTCAGCCTACTGTTTTAAGACGTTTACCCCCCTCCAGGTTTCAATATATTCCTGGTGAGCGGTAGCGAGCCAACGTATATACAATTTTTTTTTGAGAGCAAGCTAAATTTGTAAATTTTTCGAGAGAAAAATTTCTCCGGCGAAGCCTGATTTCTCCATATAATGCTGGTTCGCTATCGCTTGCCAGGAAGATATCGATACTTGGATGGGGATAAACGTCTTAAAATAGTTGGCTGAATGGGGCTGAATGGATACAAACCAGAGAAAGAGAGAAAAGGAGAGAAAGAGAAAAAAAAACAGGTGCACCCCCCAAGAGAGGTGTATAGAAAAAATGGTTGACAGGTTCACTATAGACCTAATCATTTTTTGTTACCCACCTCGCCGAAGGTGCTCTTTGGCATCGTCGATAATTGTTCACGGAACATCTGAGAGCATCGGCGAGCAGAGCATCAGTGAGCATCTGTGCAGCGTTGCAAAGGTTTTTTTGTGCGAAATCCTCCGCAATGTCTCGCCGATGTCGCCGATGATCTCCGAGGGCCTCGCAGATCTTCTGCGATGTTCGACGATGCTTGCGAGGGCTACGAACCCTCGTGAGTCCTCGTCCAAAATTTTGAATGCCCCTTTCCCACTGGTGAGACAAGTCACGATTTTCGTCGCCGATGACTTAGTTTTGTCAAATTCGCAAGAATACGTGCGACACGACGTTCACGATTTTGACCATTACAAACAGATGACAAATTATACTCAGCGAAGATGTCGCCGATGTCGGCGACGCAAATCGGCGACCTTCTGCGACGTTATCGGCGAAGTGAGCGATGTTTCGCCGATGACCTCTGCGAGGCATGTCACATTTTCAAAAATATCTTGCGAAATCATGCGAGGGATGAAAGAAAACTCGCCGTATGTTCTGCTGGCGATTCAAGCGATGGTTCGGCGTATTGAAACCTGGATGGGGGTAAACGTCTTAAAACCCCCAGAGTGCCAGGTCCGTATATATACGGACTAGGGTCTTGTCATGCCCAGTGCCAGGTCCGTATATATACGGACTCGCCGAAAAAAAATCGTAGCAGCGAAATGACTGCAAATATGGCTTTCATATTTCTACCACATGTACCTTATCCTTCTGGCTTCTTGCCACCACCAACACAACCCCCTCCCCCCACCCACTAGCTGACTATCGGTCGCCTCACAAAGAAAAAAAGGAAAATATGTGGCGGCGAAACGACTGAATCAATCGGTTCCATATTTGTGTGACAAGTCCCCTACCCTTTTGTCGTCCCCCCACCACATCCCCACCTCCTTCCCACCACCCACTTCCAGCGTATCCGTACGAAGAAAAGGAAAAAAAGGAAAATCCGTGGTGGCGAAACTACCTCACCAATCGGTTTCATATTTGTAACACGAGTCAATTACCCTTCTACCTTCCCCTCACCATCCCCCAAATATGAAAACTAAAGGGGTTAACCATGAGGAAGAAAGGGGACCAGAAAAACGACCCAAAAACAAAAATATATATATGTTGGCTCGCTACCGCTCACCAGGAAAATATTGAAACCTGGATGGGGGTAAACGTCTTAAAACAGTAGGCTGAACGGGGACGAACGGATAATAAGCAAAGAGAGAGGGAGAGAAAGAAAAAAAAAACGAGGAGGGAGAAAAAGAGAAAACAGCGAGGTGGGCTCAATTAGGCTAAGCCGTAACGTAAACATTGAGCCCACCTCGCTGTATTCTCTTTCTCTCCCTCCTCGTTTTTTTTTTCTTTCTCTCCCACCTCGCCGAAGGTGCTCTTTGGCATCGTCGATGTTCTCGGAACATCTGAGAGCATCGGCGAGCAGAGCATCGGTGAGCATCCATGCAGCGTTGCAAAGTTTTTTTATGCGAAACCCTCGGCGATGTCTCGCAGATGATCGCAGATACCCTTGCAGATCCTTCGGCGATGTTCGACGATGCTTGCGAGGGTAACCAATCCTCGTGAGTCCTCGTCCAAAATTTTGAACTGTCCGAACATTTGCGAAGGCTCTTGCGAGGCCTTGAGAGGCCTTGAGAGTCAAACATTGTTCATGAGAGGTGTTGAGACATGTCACGAATGTGCCAATTTATTGGTGTCGGCGTCGAAAATCGTGACTTGTCTCACCAGTGGGAAAGGGACAGAACAGTTCGAACATTTGCGACGACCTTGCGAGGCATACGATTATTATGCGAGGGTATACGATTTCTTTGCGACTTGTCACGAATGTGCCAAATTATGGGTGTCGGCGATGAAAATCGTATGAAGTCGCACATGTGGGAAAGGGGCATAAGATTTGTTACTTCAACCTCTGCAGTTGTCTTTGAGTGAGCTGTGGACAGAACACTAATTTTGGAGAGGTAATAGTGAGATTGAGAGAACTCTATTTCTGAATGCAAAATGGCAACCCCCGAGTCCTAAGGTTAGCGATAAGGTTAAGGGGAGACTGGCCGTTTGTTTGGTCTATTAATTAAATTATTCATATGTTTGTTTAGTTTCTTCCCTAGACCTCCATCAAGCTTAGAAAAAAACCCCTAGACCCCCCTTCAAGATAAATTTGTACATTTTTCGGTAGAACATTTTTCCGGCCTAAGGCCGGTTCCTCTTAAAATTGCAGGCTCGCTTTCGATCGCCAGGAAATAATCGACACCTAAATGGCACGAAAGGTTTTAAAATTAACAACGAAAAGGGGCGACAGGTGTTAAAATCGCCAAACTAATGGGCCGAACGTCTTATAATCTCAAAACTAGTGGGGCTAAACATCAGGGAGAAGGGGGTCCAGAAAAACAGTCTTCCTCCCCTTAATTATACAGACAACAACGGGGATAAGCTGTCAGGCACTATAGTTACCAGTTGCAAGCCCTTCATGTTTAAGAGTGTGCGTAAATAATCACTAGAGTTCGTCAGAAATATGTGACTAATTGGAACATTGCGCTTATGACCGGCTGAACCCCGGCTGAACCCTGGGGCTTATCCGTATTGTCTGAGTGGTGGCAGGAAGTACACGGTAAATGGCTAATGGACCGGCTGTTAAGGGGAGGCTGGCCGTTTGTTTGGTCTATTAATTCATGTATTCATATATTTTTTTTAGTTTCCTCCCTAGACCTCCATCAAGCTTAGAAAAACACCCCCTAGACCCCCTTCAAGATAAATTTATAAATTTTTCCGTAGAAAAATTTCCCGGCCGAAGGCCGGTTCCTCTTAAAATTGCAGGCTCGCTTTCGCTCACCAGGAAATAATCGACACCTAAATGCCACGAAAGGCCTTAAAATTGACAACGAACTTGGGCGAAAGGTGTTAAAATGGCCAAACTAATGGGCTTATAATCTCAAAACCAGTGGGGCTAAACAGTAGGGAGAAGGGGGTCCATAAAAACGGTCTGCCTCTCCTTAATGGACAACCTTAATCATTGCACAGGTATGCTGGGACGCCATGTTGGATATATAAACTACCTGGATATGTTTTTTACCAATGTGTTGGTTAATACAGTGCATTTGTTGGTATATATTGTTCTGTGATTTATAATATACAACAGAGATTTGTTTCCTGTGTATGAAGGAGACAAAAGGCCAAACTGCCTTTAACAATTGTCCTCCCTTCAAAGTTGAAAGAGTGAAAGAGAGCCAAATTTAAGGTACGCTACAATCAAAACGACTGAGCACGGAGCTTGAAGCAGTTTAAGTCATAGGATGAGGGAAAGAAAGATCGAGGGAGAGAGTTCCAGAGCGTACTTGTTGAGTAGAAGAAAAACAAGTTAAATCGGTTCACTCTTGGGTTAGAGAGTTGTACAGAATAGGTGTGAATATGTTGAAAGACGGGTGCCCCTACTCTCTGTAACGGAGGAGGTATACACTGAAAAGGCTCTGGCGAGCATTGATTTTTGCAATAGGAGTAAAAGATTGAGAGGGATGCAACACTGCAGTGTGTAGAGAGAGATTGGAGGGAATTGATAAGCTACAAAATTAATGAGACAAAATGTTTTTGATCGTACCTTTTTGAGAAATACAGAATAGGTGGAACCTCCCTACACATGTGAACAATACTTGATATATACAGAGCAAGAAGCTGTGCGGAGGTAAAGAACCCACAGAGATGGTTGAGCACATTTAACTTTTGAGAAGCTGCTTACGCAAGTGTATTAATATGAGCTTTCCGATAAAGGCCAAAAGAAAAAGAAACACCAAGAACATTGAGAGAAAATTAAGGGTTATTTTTTGTGTTGTTGAAGAGTAAGAGATAGCCATGTGGAAGATTGTGATGGAGAGAGTGGGTTTTGGAAGCACTGCAAGTAACAAGATTATCTCTGCCGTAATCCGAAATAGTTGATAGATTAAAAAGATAAGTGTGCTATGGCCTCATCACGTTTTGGACTAATTGCATGGTGGGTCGTTGTGGAAAGCTAGTTGAATAGTGTAAGGTAGAGTCATCAGCATATGAGTGGATACAATTAAAATACAGTGGTAAAGATCATTACTGAATATTGGAAAGAGAACTGGAGATAGAACAGAACCCTGAAGAACACCGGGGTTGATGCCTTGAGAAAATGAGCAATGGTCATCCATAACCGCAGCTATGGAACGGCCATAAAGGAAATTAAAGATAAAGGCACACCTAGTCTAGCTAAGGCTTTCGATAATGTCTAGTGCAATAGAAAACGGCTCACCATAAGAAAGGAGATCACCAGTAGAGCAGCCTTTAAGGAAGCCATACTGGCGATGGAATAGGTAATAACTAGTGATAGACCGATTTGCCAGTAATGAACACTGTTTCCAGTTGAAGAGAGGTAGGAAGAAAAATAAAGGTGTGAGTATATCTATAGGTGATGGTTTGCATAAAATATCCTTCCCATTTCTTACTATTCTAAACATTCCTTCAGGCGGTTTCGAAGCCCTGCAAGGTTATTCACTTCCAAATGTCTACATGTACGACAATTGCCGGATGGAACGGAGGGTAGGGAGAAAGTCTTCCACTTTGCTATCCCTTCCTTCCACATTCCCTTACTATCGGGTTTGCTATATCTACTAAAATTCATTCATAACCACCTCGCTGGGATTGTAAGGTCTGTAAAACCAGTGAATCTATGTATATTTCCCTCTCTCTCTCTCTTTCTCTTACATCCTTCAATTGCACTCCTCTCCTCTCCAGTTAATTGATCACGCTTGTCCACCTCTCATTACCACATTACGCCCTCCATTTCACACTGTCTCTTATCTCAGTCTCTCTCTCTCTCTCTCCTCTGGGAGTAACAATATCGAGTAACCTAAAACCGAGTCAACAATATTCAGAAGTTGTTAAGAAGGCAAACAAAATAATTGGCTTTATAGGCAGGTCATTTGAGCATAAATCCAAAGACGTTATCCTAACCCTTTACAATTCCTTAGTCCGCCCTCTTCTGGAATACTGCGATCAATGCTGGTGCCCTTATTACCAAAAAGATATAAACAAGCTAGAACGAGTTCAACGTAGAGTTACCAAAATGATACCTAGCCTAAAGAACAAACCATACGAAGAGCGTCTTAGAGAATTAAATCTATTTCCTTTAACCCAGCGCAGATTAAGAGGTGACTTAATTCAAGTGTTCAAAATCATCAAAGGCATCGACAATATGAACTGTAGTAAGTACTTCACTATCGACCAATCTAATTACACGCGGGGAAACGGTTGCAAAATTATTGGTAAATCTTTTAACTCACACGAATCTAAGAATTTCTTCTTCAATCGAGTTGTCAACTTGTGGAATGGGCTTCCCCGAGACGTTATAGACTGCAGCACCGTTGATTAATTTAAACTCCGCCTAGACAAATATCTCGCATCAAACCCGCGACTTACTGCGTTTGTAAATTAATAACTTTATTTTATCCTCCCCTCAGTTACTAACCCATATGTCCCCTACTAACTTCCTAGTCCTGCCACGGACATTAGTTCCAGGGCAGTAGTTCCCTTTCCAATGTTCCCTTACCCACTCTAAACCACTGTTTGGACACTTGATCCTCAGTATTTTGGAGGACATGCATCCTAGAAGGGTCACTAGACCTATTGTTGCTTGATTTCCTTTGTACTCCTTTGTACTCCTCGTTATTCCATTAACCTTCTCCAGTTCCCAAATATCACCCAGACATTTCGGATAGTCTAATTCCACATCCATAATTCCGGCTGGACCTTTAATTTAATCCCTTCTGTACCGGTGACGTAGTTTTAGTTGTATAATAGCTAAACTTAGAAAATTGTGTGCAGTTTAAGAAGGATCTGTGGTAATAAAAATGGTTAAGTGAGATAGTTCGAAGCCTGTTAATTTGCTGGAGGCTCTTTTTAAACTGAATACAATGTCTAATAGAAGCCAGACTATAGTTAAAATGACGGCGCCGGTACAGAAGGGGTTATTGTGAACATCTGTGTATTATGGACTAACTCCCAGACAGTTTTAATCTTTCATTTTTTATCCTCGTTCTCCCAGATTTGAAAAATATTCCATTCAACAAACCGATTAACAAAACATAATTATGTCGATGTACCCACGATTATATAAAGCTCTCTCTCTCTCTAAGTATATATATATATATATATATATATATATAATAACCATGTTGTTTCTCGTCCGTAGATGACTTGGTGGTTGGGTGGCGGTGTGGAGGGAGGAGGAGGAGGAGGAGGGCCAGAGGAAGGAGGGCTGGCCACCAAACAGCCCTCACCTGCATCCTCCTACCTAGCCCTCATATTGACCCTGGCAGCAGTATTGTGGATAGACCCCGCGGCCTGTCAACAAGAGCAACAGTCCCCCGCCCCCCCTCCTGCAGCCCTACCCAGCCCAGCCATACCCTTCACCCCCACCAAATACTTGGGTAAGTAAAAGCTGTATTGTGTTTATATATATACCGGTATATATATATATATATATATATATATATATATATATATATATATATATATATTTTCTTTAATACATACGAGGTTGAAAAAAATGGCAATTTCTGCGTTGAAAATTGTATTATTCAAAGTTTCCAGGTCTCTGATGAGTTTTCGCTGGGTGGCAGGAAGTAGATGAATGAGATTAGCAAAATTCATGGTGGTACAGGGTTACATAAATGTACATGATGATACAGGATATACGACGCGACGCGTTTCACTGGACAACCAGCATTATCAAGTAAGGATAGAATGATATAAAAGGTAAACAGGAAGGGTATATATAGAGGGTGGAGGATCAGAGGAGGCGAAAATCAGGGGGCAAAAGTCTGCTATTGGTGGAGGGGTATTCTAGGAGAGAAAAAGAGAGAACCGCTTCACGCATGCGCACTGGATGCGGGAAGGTGGTGGTCGGTTGGCGGGGTCGAAGCTGATTGGCTGCGTGTCGAGGGGCGTGGCCTAAGTTGCGTAGTACGTGTGGCGCCGGCAGAAGACGAAGCTGAAGGAGGTAGCGCGGGGGGCTGCGTCAAGGGCACCGGGGGGCGAGGGGGGGCGTTAGGTCCTGTAGGAAAGTGCCTTTTGGCAGAAGGAAGGATCTGAAGGTCCAGAGTTTGGTTGTTGATGTTGGGATGTAAGGCTTGGATATATAATGCTTCGAGTATAGGTAATCTCCTTGGGTCACTTTCTTTATCGAGTATGGTGGTGTGTTTCTCTAACTCGTTGCGTGTGAGGTGGGGGTGGTTAGGGGTGAGATAGTGGTCTTTGATGGCTCCAGCCTGAAAGTGAAGAGTTAACCGACGTGAAAGACGAGTCCACTGAATACCACTGTATTCTGTCAGTGTATTCTGACCACTCGACTTCTGACTCTCCACACCTGGCAGCAACACCTCAACCCTCTCTCACCATGGCCACTCAGGAAGAACCCACCACCTTTTCTGGTGTGGTTAAATGGTTCAACATAAAGAGAGGATATGGATTTATCACCAGGAACCAAGACAAAACGGATTTCTTCACCCACAGGAAGAACATTGTGCTTAACACCAATAGCACAATAACGTCACTAGGTGAAGGAGAGCAAGTGCAGTTTACAATCAAGGAGGGAAGGAAGGGCAAGGAGGCAGCAGGAGTAACAGGACCCCATGGCAGACCAGTAAGGGGCTCCAAACTATCACAAGGAAGGCAGAAGCAACCCACTACCACCGGATTGAAGTCTGGCCTCAAGCCTGACGTCATTACAGTCATTGTCCACACAGCCATTGCTCTTGCTGGGGACGATCGAGGCCAACTCTCTGTGCTTCTGCCTGCTCTTCTGGCTGCCAATGGCCTGCCTACCATCATCATCCCTCCAGATCTCCTTGCCCGAAGAACAACCGAGAAGCCGCAAAAAAGAAGCCTTCCAACTCTCAACTTCTGCCTCGACCACTCTGCCTTCAGAAGACTCGAACACCTAGAGTCCAGGCGGCAGCAACTTCAACACCGAGCCTGCATAAGAGGAAAGCTGAGGAGCTGACAACAACTCCGCCAGCACCAGCAACTCCAACTCCAACAACACCTCGGACCACCTCAAACGTCCAGCCTGACACCTCCGCTCAACTACCACCATCTCCACTACTATCTATGCCAATGGTCTTCGACGAGCCTGGGAAATTAAATGCAAAAGTGGCACGAATGCTCAGAAACTTCAACTAATAATAGCAAGTGGTCAGCCCACCAGCTTTTACTTCTCCAACTCTTCATCTTTCATCACTTTACCTTGGACATCAACTCTACTTTCATCACTCGTGGGGCCTCTTCCCTCTTCCTCCTCCTCCTTTATATCATTCTATCCTTACTTGATAATGCTGGTTGTCCAGAGTGAAACGCGTCGTATATCCTGTATCATCATGTACATTTATGTAACCCTGTACTACCATGAATTTTGCTAATCTCATTCATCTACTTCCTGCCACCCAGCGAAAACTCATCAGAGACCTGGAAACTTTGAATAATAAAATTTCCAACGCAGAAATTGCCATTTCTTTCAACCTCGTATGTATTAAAGAAAATTTATTACCTGGCTTTACTAACATATATACGGTATATATACAGTATATATTATAATTATTTTTGTATTCTACTTTATTTTATTATATTTTGTATGTGTTATTTCATGTATTGCTATTCTATTATGTTGAGACTGCGGTTATGTTTTGTTTCCTGTGTTCAGCATGCATTTCAGTTAAGTTGTCAAGTTTCATATATTGTATTACGTTTTTCACACCCTTCTAGACACGTGGGTAGGTATATTGGCTTTACAGGGTTTTAAATGCTTCACATATATTCGCTATGGATAATGGTAAGGTTTAACCCGTTCAGTACGGGTGGTGCCTTTTTCATTTTATTTCAGCTCTATTTAGACGTTTGTATGAAGTTCAGGAAGGATCTATGGTAGCTAAAAGATTAATTAAGATAGTCTGTAACCTTTTAATTGATATACGTCCTTCCTAAGCTGAATAAAATCGTCAAATAGTTGCCAGAATATAGTGGAAATGTCACCGGTACTGAAAATGTCTAAGACATAAGAGAAAAGCTCGGTTTAGAGAACGTATCGAAGTTAAAGATATTCTAGAGGAAATACAAATATGAAAAGAGGATATGGTAAGAAACTATGGTAAGAAACAGGAATGCATATGGCAGAGATGCACCATGGGAAAATGGTAAGGGGGGATGGTTCACTTTTTGGTCGATATTATCATGTATTTATTTATTCTAGTTTCCTCCCTAGACCTCCATCAAACTTTAAAACAAATATATCCATTAAATCCCCCCTTTAGATTAATTTGTATATTATTCGATATAAAAATGTCCCGGCCGAAAACCGGTTCTTCCAAAATTACAGGCTCACTATCGTTCGCCAGGGAACACAATCGACACCTGAATAGCACGACAAGTGTTACTATTGAAAAACAAAATGGGGTGAACGGTCTTAAAATCGACAAACTAATGAGGCAAACATCTAAAATCTGAAAACTAATGGGGCTAAGGATGAGGGAGAAGGGGGACCGGAAAAACGACCCATTTTCCTTTAAACAATAGGTAAAGAGATGATGTACCAAAGCCTCAAGGAGTAACATTGCAGAAGTCGGGTAATTTTGGTGGAGCATAATATTGAATGAGGAATTTAGCTGTTTGTGAATGTATATTGGCTAATAACGTTGATAAGGTTTCTGAAGTAAATAAATAAATGGAACTGTATAATGTGTGTGTGTGTGAGTGTATGTGTTTTATTTTGTATTTGTTTTGTCTGTGGATGACGGAGACAAAAGGCAAAAACTGCCTGTGACAAGTGCCTCCCCCAGAGTTTAAAAGAGTGACAGGACCAAAATCAAGGAACGTTCGAGCCAAAATGTGTGTGAGCGTGTGTGTGTGTATATGTGTGGTGTGTGTGTATATGTGTGGTGTGTGTGTATATATGTGTGGTTTGTGTGTGTGTGTATATATGTGTGGTGTGTGTGTGTGTGTGTGTGTGCACAGTTTAGAGATAACATCGACTCACCACCTTTTTAATTATATGCATGTTAGTAAAACGACTTGATTACACGTCATAAATCATTAATGCCTGTTTGACACGTACACCATTAAGGGGAGATTTTCTTGACCCCTTTCTCCCTCATGTTTAGCCCCGTTGCTTTTGAGATTTAAGAAGTTCGCCCTTTAGTTTGGCGATTTTAAGAACATTCCAGCCATTTTGGTGTCGATTTTTTTCGCGGCGAGCGATAGTGAGCCTGTAATTTAAGAGGAACCGGCCTTTGGCCGGGACATTTTGCTACCGAAAAAAGTGCAAATATATCTTGAAAAGGGGCTCAAGGGGGTGTAATTTTAAGTTTGATGGAGATCTAGGGAACAAGCTAAAAAAAAATCCCCTTAACGTAAATTATTCCTAATAACTTGGGTACGAAATATATGACCTTCATGCAAATGATGATGATGAGGATGATGATAAGGTACAAAACAGTTTGGTAATATTTTGTTTTGTTCATACTAGAGCCATATCTCTCGCCTGGGAGAAGTAAGTGACCAGCTTGTGTGTAGTGAGTGGAGTGAATGCTTAAGGGGGTAGTGCTTGGTTTTTGGTCTATATATATATTTATTTATTTTATTTATTTTTGAGTTTCCTCGCTAGACCTTCATCAAGCTTAGAAAAACACCCCCTAAACCCCCTTTCAAGATAAATGTGTACATTCGGTAGAAAAAAAATCCCGGCCGAAGGTCGGTTCCTTCTAAAATTAGAGGCTCGCTATCGCTCGCCAGGAAAAAATCGACACCTAAATGGTACGAAAGGTCCTAAAATTGACAACGGAATGGGGTGAAAGTTGTTAAAATCGTCAAACTAATGGGCCGAACGTCTTATAATCTCATAACTAATATGCTAAGCATGAGGGAAAAGGGGGGCCAGAAAAAGCGAGTACTACCCCCTTAACTCCTTTAGTACCGGCGACGTCTTTTTAATTTTATTTCAGCTACATTTAGACGATTTTATGAAGCTTTGGAAAGGTATATGGCAGCTAAAAGGATTAATTAAGCTGGATTGCAACCTTTGAATGGGTAAAAGTCCTTCCTAACCTGAACAAACTCGTCTAGCAGTTGCCAGAATATAACGAAAAGGAAGTCCCTGGTACTAAATGGTTTAATGTTACTGTATTGTTGGAGTGGCTGTGGTTGTGGGAGTAAGTTCAATGTTACCCCATTCAGTACCAGTAACATATTTTTCGTTATATTCTGGCAACTATTAGACGATATTCTGCTTAGGAAGGACATCCACCCATTAATAGGCTACATACTATCCCAATTAACACTTTTAACTGCCGTAGATACTTCCTAAGCTGCATAAAATCGTATAAATGTAGCTGATATGAAATACAATAGACGTCACTTGTACTAAAACGGTTAACAAAACGTTAATGGGATTCTTTCGGGGCTGATCGAGTCTCGTTGGTCTCCATATATTATGCGCGCGCGCGCACACACGCACACTTGCTTGCTTATGGTAGTCCATCGTAGTCCGATGATGACGGCTTTGAAGAGAAAACCTGCGCATAGAAGAGTTTAGAGTGCCGAGGGAGGTGCGCAGTTCCAACTTCACTATCTTGGTACTGAACAGGGGTTGCTGATGGCAAGGGGGTGACCCAAGACGACCAACTCCTGCTCAATACTGCAGGGGACTGCCGGGATTCCAGTTTGTCGGAAACCGCCAGGACGTGACCCCAACGTCTGCTTTTCTCTCAGGGTGTGCTCCCCTAGCCTTTATCTTACTAGACTAAACCACAAGGCAGTGGGTGTGTGCGGTTGTTGGTAGATGACAAGGATGCACATCATACCTCTGGGGGCCACCGCATGCCCCGAGATCCCCTATTGATTTAGCCTGGGGTCGCAAGACACCCAGTTACCGTGTGTGGCCCCGGGGAGGCACAATAAGAGTCTTGGTGATGGAGAGGCTATTTACTGGCAGAGGGAGACTTACGCACTCGGCTCCCCTTTCACCACACGGCAGCGGCAGCAGCTGAAAGCGAGAATTGCATGCAAGCAAGCAGCACTACACCAACATGCTACTGCACTAAGTCGCATCACATCACCCTGTGTGATAAGACCTTCCCGTCCTCATTCAGACTCCCCTCCCGCCCTCGCCACTGCCCGCTAACCTTACCTACCTCCCCGTCCTCATTCAGACTCCCCTCCTGCCCTCGCCACTGCCCGCTAACCTTTCCTACCTCCCCGTCCTCATTCAGACTCCCCTCCTGCCCTCGCCAATGCCCGCTAACCTTTCCTACCTCCCCGCCCTCGCTCACACTCACACACACACACACACACACACACTCACTCTCTCTCTCTCTTTCTCTCTCTCTGCCTGCCCAGGCCCAATCCCCACTTTTCCTATATTTTTGTTTTTTATTTGCTATTTAATTCTAATTTGTTTATTGTTTTTTCTTTTCTTGGGGGTGGCCGCCTCAAGACAGAGCAAGAACAGGGAAAACATAAAACAACGAACAAACACAGACATAACACAAATTCACACACATCTACTGTAGGTCACCCAGGAGAAGACCCAGAGACCAGGGTCACCAAGGTCGCTCCAGCACTCCCCCGGCCCCCGACCACCCGGAGAGGTTCCGATCTCGGCAGCCAGACATGCAGCGGAGCCGAAGCCACAAGCCCAAGCCACAAGCCCGCCCACCACACTTCCAGGCGCACCCTTCATATTAATCATCTCCCCGGGCCAGGCGCCTGATGGACTATTATCTAGTCCAACTTGCGCCCGACCCCTTCCCCCAAATGACCACTTGTTCACTCAACTATTCACAAGCATTCTCCATTCATTCCTGTTTATTGCCACATCCGTTGCCTGATCTATAGTCATTCCTTGTCTTACACAGTCTCTCCATCTCATTGGGGGTCTTCCTGCCCTTCTATCTCCCCTTGTATCTGACTGACATATTTTCTTTGTAAGCCTTTCATCTCCCATTCGTTCAACATGACCATACCAGCTCAGCACCCCTCTGTCCACTCTGGCTGACAAATGTTCCTGCTGCCCCACGCGCGCGCGCGCACACACACACACACACACACACACACACGTTCGTTCTCGAGATAATTTGCGAACACACAGAGAGACAGACAGACAGAGAGAGAGCTAGCTAATATTATATGTTTTGTTTCACACCTCCGGCAGCGTGCAGTGTTTATTACCGGTATTAACAATAGGGTGGAAATGAGGACGACATTGGTAATAACGTTAGTGGCCTCAAAACATTCAACTGCATAGCATATATAAACTATAAGAAGTGTTCAAGAATTTCCCATCCACAATACGCATTAATTTGAGCCTTATACAGTATATGTGTGTATGTGTTTTTTATTTCATAATATTGTTATGCTAAATTTGGAATGCGTAAGTTTCAAATAGTGATTTTGATATACAGTATATATATATATATATATATACAGTATTATATATATATACCGGTATATATATATATTTTTTTTTTATATATATATAAATATCTATTTTAATTACCTGAGGAGTTACACGTCCAAAACATTGTTACAACAGTAATTACAGAAAAAAGTGTGAAGACAAATCCCGTAACGACCTACCGTATACTGCAATCGCCTCTTCTTCCGCACTTCATAAACCCTGTAATTACTGGAGTTATGCCTCAGTAATTATGGACTTCACAACAACAGGGTGAATGTTGTGATGATATGCAAGAGACTGAGCTATATCATCACTGGTGAAACAATAATACACAGGAATAATTAAGTTCAAATCAAAAGACGTCATGTTATGGAGGATTGATGTTAAGTACGGGGTGTTCCTTAATTACTACTGCAAGAAATGCATGTATTTATCTATCTATCTATCTATTGCCTGACGCCGTGATCCCCGAAGGGGTGGACACGAATGAACTTCCCCCATGAACCCTGTTCCTAGTCAGTCGACGCCCCTCCTCCCAACTAGTACCACCTTCATCCATATACTTCCTCACTCCATCCTTCCACCTCTCCTTCGGTGCACTCTCCCTCTCTGTCCTTCCACCTCGCTCTCGTACACCCTCTTAGTCATTCTCTCGCTTTCCATACGTTCCATATGGCCGAACCATCTCCAGTTGTTCCTTTTCACACTTTCCAGCACATCTACCTCCACACCACACCTCCTTCTTACTTCCTCATTCGTCTGTCTATCCCTCCATGTAACTCCGCACACACTTCTCAAGTAACTCATTTCCACCGCTCTCACTCTTGGTCTGAGTCTCTTCCCGAACGTCCATGCTTCGCTTCCATAAGTTAGTGTCGGGATTACCACACTGTCATGCAAGGTCTTCTTCACTTCCATACTGATCACCCTATTTCTTGTTATTGCTTTCAACTGTTACGACCGGCACTACGAAATAAACAAGGGCACTTAATAATGGACTAGATGATAGGCTATATCTGCAACAACGGTACGCTAATTCCAAAACCCTCGAACTATTACACCGGTGAACAAAACACTTACAACCCTTCAGAGTTAATCTACTGGATAACGGGGTATCAATTAACTAGGTTTTAGTGCACTTCTACAAAGGCTTTCCGGTGACGGCAAAGCCTACTCACAACAGGAGTACGTTACGTTAATAAAATGCTCTTAAGGAATAACAATGCTTGAATAAACTATAACAAGATTTAATAAAGAAATATATGCTTACGTTAACTTTAGTGTGAGTCTGTACTCAACACTAAACTCTTCCAAGCTCTATGAAAACACTGGTAGTCTAGTCCTACAGCAAACAGATATGGAATCTTCTGAAAACGTCTGATGCTATAAGATGCTCGTTAATATAGAACAGAAATAATGCAGGGGCAGGACACCAAAGCGTGTATCTTAAATACACCAATAAGTAGGATACATATATATAACAAGGGAGTGCAACAACTCTGTGACAGCACTAATAATAACCACTCAAAAACAGTACTTCCTTAGCCAACGTAACAGCCAAACTGGGTTGTGCACTATGCATCAACCAAGGCTAAAATAGGTGTGAATAATTCCTAAAGCATACACAATGAAAGTTAATAAACACAATGCTGTCTTTCTCAGTAATAAAGTCTAGCAGTGGCATAAAAGGTATCAGGAAACTAGGCGGAGCGCAAACATGCTCGTAGCCTACTGTCTCCCCTTGAACAGATTTCTCTTATGTTACGTTAAGTAACTTGGAGGCTCTCTTGGTAAGTCCAGATCTCTAGTATCTGGTCTTGCCCTGGCACTCCACAAAGGTCAACAAAATGAGGTGGCAATCATACAGGTAAGAGTAGGCAAAAGCCCTTCACTCGCAAAGGAAAATATGCAGAAGGGTTACAAGCTAGCTAGCTTCGTCGATGTTGTACTGGCTCTGACTTGCCACATACATAACTCAGACAACGACCAAAGATACCTTCCACTGTCTAGCATTAAATAAAGGGAAAGAACAGCTCAATAATTAGAAGCACCCCAACACTAGGCTACCATATGACTATGACTCTAATACTCCCTAAAACTAGTGCAAACATATATGGAGAGCTGGTGCTGGTAATACGACTGGCCGACTATGGAAGTCGTATGCAGAACCAGAAGGGATAAGTAATTGAATAAAGAGAGAAGTATGAAAAGGAAGAAGTTCAGAGAGAGAGAAAGTAGTATAGGGGGTTATATGGGGGACAGATTGCAAGGGACATGTAGGACCAAGCACGCCGTGCCAAGCTCTGCAGGAGACACGCGGGCAGGAGCCCGCACCACCCTCCCAGGACAGCGGCCTCCAATCACAGACCACGACCACTACGTCATGAAGAGCAAGCGTCCTATGACGTAGCCAGGCCCGCCGGCCAATCAAGAGCGTGGGAAAACTCCTCCGAGGAGCGAGGGAGGCTCACTTACATACACAGCACATATTACCACCACGCTGTCTACCTCGCTCTTTCTCCTTAACTTCACACAATGCATCTTTATATTCTATCAATGGTATAAAATACTTCCAAGTGTCACAGGCAAGAATAAAGACCACCACTGATCTGTCTGTGACAACATGAACTCTATGAAAGAAAGAACATCGTTCTACGATTATTGTAGCCCATATCACTGCCCTGGCGAGCGCTAGCGAGTTACGAGTGCATTCTGGCAAGCTGGCCAGCGTAACACAAACAACGTTCCTACAACCCTCTTCCCCTGTTGCACCCTCTCCCGCACTTTTTCATCCATAGTCCCATCTTTACTCAACACACTGCTCAGATACTTAAAAGAGATGACGATCTCCATAGCCTGACCGTTCAACTTCACCTCATACTCTGTAACTTCAACCCTTGAAGACCATAACCTTGCTCTTCCCCGCATTTACCTTCAAATTCCGTTTTGTGCACACTGTTCCAAACTCTTTTACCATGGATATATTTATATATATTTATATATTTTTGTATGTTAATAAGAATGGCAGAACTATGATGAGAGAATTAAGGCCTACAATATGTTGATAATTTGGAGACAAAAACAAGTACACATACATACATACAAGCAAACACACACACACACACACATGCTCGTTCACATGCAAACATACGCTCTCTCTCTCTTTCTTTTTTTTCTTCTCTCTCTCTCTCTCTCTCTCTCTCTCTCTCTCTCTCTCTCTCTCTCTCTCTCTCTCTCTCTCTCTCTCTCTCTCTCTCTCTCTCTCTCTCTCTCTCAGTGGGCTATATATTATATGCCCAAACAATATATTTTTTGTTGCTCGATAAACATAAAAATCCGAGTTCTCGTAAATTCAACACCGAAGAGAAATTATGGCCCCAACCAAACGGTATCGCGCACACACACTCATGCACACACATACTTACACACACATGAACGTACTTTACACAGTCACATATACACTAACAGAAACAAGCACACATACGAGGAGTAGAGTTTGCATAGACTCATAATTATATTCAAAGGCATACTGCTATACTTTAGGCATTTGAAGATATGCCACAAGTTTAAAAGTAACAATACCAGAAATATACTCTCTCTCTCTCTCTCTCTCTCTCTCTCTCTCTCTCTCTCTCTCTCTCTCTCTCTCTCTCTCACACACACGCACACGCATCCATTCGTATAATCAAGTAACCAACACATTGTGAATACAAAATGACAAAGTGACTCCTCCCAGTCATCCCCCAGAGATCCGAAGCTCCGAAGCAGTGCCACATTTGCTCGGGCACAAGTTCGCAAACTCCCGCGAAATAATGGGTATTAGGGAAGTTACTCTGTGCAGTATTTAAGCGGCGGCAACAATTACTGGGGAGCCAAGACTGTAATTTGCATACTAAATGTGGCTCACTGATTAAAATAGGAGGGGGAGAGAGAGAAAGAGAGCGAGAGAGAGAGAGAGAGAGAGAGAGAGAGAGAGAGAGAGAGAGAGAGAGAGAGAGAGAGAGAGAGAGAGAGAGATAGTACAGCCGGAGTCATAATTATGGAATACTTCCGGCGACGTTTATTAAGTTTTATTCTAGCTATATTTGGATTATTTTGTGCAGCTTAAGAAGGATCTATGTTAGTAAAAATGGTGGAGATATTTCGTGCCTGTTTTTTGCTGGCTGTCATTTTTAAACTGAATAAAATCGTTTAATAATAACCATAATTAATGTGTAAGGACGGCACCGGTACTGAAAGAGTTAATATATAATCATTGGGTTTATCTAATCATTGCTCACTCATGTTTTTGTCTTAAGGGGTAGTGCTTGGTTTTTGGTCTATATATTTATTTATTTATTTATTTATTTATTTTTGAGTGTCCTCGCTAGACCTCCATCAAGCTTAGAAAAACACCCCCTAGACCCCCTTTCAAGATAAATGTGTACATTTTTCGGTAGAAAAATGTCCCGGCCGTAGGCCGATTCCTTCTAAAGTTAGAGGCTCGCTATCGCTCGCCAGGAAAAAATCGACACCTAAAGGGCACGAAAGGTCTCAAAATCGCCAAACTAACGGAACGAACGTCTTAAAACCTCAAAACTAATATGCTAAACATGAGGGAGCAGGGGGTCCAGAAAAAGCGAGTACTACCCCCTTAAGTATAATAATCTTTCATGACCATAATGTAACACCATCCTGCTGAGTGGGTCAAGTGTCGCAGTTGTTTGTGTCCTCGCACGACTCTACTTGACTAATATATTATTTAAAGGGCAATTATGAAGTGACTTGATATATGAGGGACATTATCAGTGCCTAACGCAGTATTATCTTGCTTCATAGGAAAACACTGAGAAATCTGACCAATTTGTTGATTACACGATGGTTTTATCAGTAATTGGTATTGTTATTGAAGGTAGATGACTGCGCTCCTGGCATTGGGTGCATAACGCGATATATCGTAAGTAATATAAACTATTTTCAGGGCATGATGTTAGTCTTAAAAAAAAAAAAAAAAAAAAAAAAACAATTAACCCTGATATTCCTTCGGATACTTGTTAATTGGAGAAGGGTTTGGATCGGCTGGTTGATTGTTAGAGTTTAACGGAGACCTTCGGTGTTTTGTAACGCTTGTTTTGATTTGTTCCGATCTGTATTAGAGCAAGAGAAGCCTACCATATCCCACCTTTGATCACTGCCAAAAACATCCTAACAACCGAAGAGCATCATTTGAAGGAGCAATGGTTGGTATTTCTGGACCCCCTTCTCCCTCATGCTTAGCCCCATTTGTGTTCAGATTCTAAGGCGTTAGGCTCATTAGTTTGGTAATTTTAAGACCTTTCACCCCATTTCTTTGTCAATATTAAGACTTTTCGTGCCATTTAGTAGTCGATTTCTTCATGGCGAGCGATAGCGTGCCTGTAATTTTAAGTATCCTAATCAGTAGGTTAAAACTCATGCACATTGGCCTCTATGACTCACAAACGACTAGAGTAATCGAGCTAATATTTTTACCATTTGGGAAGGGTCAGCCAGGGAATTTATGTGTACACTCAGTCAGCCAGGAAGTAGGTGTAGAAATTGACAGCCCATTCACTCCAGCCCTTCTTGAGTAATAGAGGTTGGGGTTCAGGATTTCTGGCGTACCTATCTGGAACAGGCTATACTACTACTATTACTACTACTACTACTACTACTACTAATAATAATAATAATAATAATAATAACAACCGTACTGCAAGTGTTGTTATGAGGTGGGAGGCAAACTGTCTTATAATTTCAAGGACTAGCTGGGAGAGAGGTTGTTGCTTCATCTAAATAAATTCTGCCGTGCAATGTTTGATAAGTGCAGCGGCTTGAGGAGAGAGAGAGAGAGAGAGAGAGAGAGAGAGAGAGAGAGAGAGAGAGAGAGAGAGAGAGAGAGAGAGAGAGAGAGAGAGAGAGAGAGAGAGAACAAGCCATTTAAAAACTCCGTGATAACAGGATTTAGGCACGATAAAACTTCCGCCATTATTTCTGAAGATGAAACCAGAATGAGAACCTCAATCAGCGTTGTTTCTTTTCTTTTTGTTTTCCTTTTTTGTGGGTTTGGGTATGTTTTGGTCAATATTATTATATATTTATTTATTGTTTAGTTTCCTCCCTAGACCAACCATCAAGATTTTTAGAAATACCCCCAAGACTCTACAGAGAAATAAATTTGTACATTTCTTGAGTGAAACAAATATCCCGGCCGAAGGCCGGTTCTACCTACGATACTTAAATGGTACGAAAGGTCATATTATTAACAAAAAATGGGGCGAAAGTTCTTTAAATTGCCGAACTAATGGGGCCAACGTCTTAAAGTCTCAATACGAATGGGGCTAAACATGAGGGAGAAGGGGATCCAGAAAAAGCCACTACCTCCCCCTGAACAACTTAAGAAAACACAATTATGCAAAGATTACTCCTCCAACATCCAGGGCTGCAACCGGATTAGTGCTAGATAATTGGTGGATTAGTCTCGACGGGTGATATTTAATTAACTTGGGAGGAATATGTGGGAGTTTGTCGGCAAATTACCCCACGGTTTGGTAGCCACGGGTATAATTGTAATTTAACCTATTCAGAGCCAGGGACGTCACTTTAATCGTATTCTGGCAACTATTTGACGATTATGTTCAGCGTAGGAAGGACCTCTAGCAATAATAAGAGAGGGAGAAGAACATAAATGGGAGGGGAGAAGGGAGGCACTAATATAATGGGAGGGGAGAAGGGAGGCACTAATATAATCCCACCTGATTGTCTGGGGCTCTTTATATAATACCAGACCAGCTCCTTCATCCACTTTCCTTCCACACACTGTGTTTCACCATCACAGGGTCATCCACACAGTGTCATCAACACAGTGTGCCTCATCCACATAGTGTAATGACACAGTGTCATCCACACAGGGTCATGACACATTGTCATCCACATAGTGTCATCTACACAGTGTCTTGACACAGAAACGCTGTCATCCACAGCGTTTCATCTATACAGTGAATGTTAAATGGATTGAGTGGTGTTGACGGATTTGAACCCTTTGAAGATTATGACGCATTTTGACAGTGTATTCTGGCTATCATTAGACGATTTTATACAGCTTAGGAAGGACCTGTTGGAATACTAAGGGAAAAAACTGTCTCAATTAACTCTCTGACTTCCACATACCCTTCCTCATCTGAATAAAATCATCTAATAATAGCCAGAAAAGAGACACGAAAGGCGTAATTGGATCTTGAAAGGGTTAAGATGCAGACAGACAGATATTCTATGCTAACCACTCATTTATATTTGTTAAAGTGGTGTGAGTTAATGGCCAGCATAATAACAGGTAGTTAAGGGGATGTGGGCTGTTTTACTGGTCCCCCTTCTTCCTCATGTTTAGCCCCCTTAATTTTCAGATTTTAGGAAGTTCGGCCCATTAATTTGTCGATTTTAAAACCTTTCGTCCCATTTCTATTTCAAGACCTTCCGTGCCATTTAGGTGTCGATTTATTCCTGGCGAGCGATAGCGAGCCTTTAACTTTAAGAGAAACAGGACTTCGGCCAGTATATTTTGATATCGAAAAATGTACAAATGAATGTTGAAGGGGGTCTATAGAGTGTTTTTTTAAAGTTTGATTAAGGTCTAGTGAGGAAACTTAAAAAAATACCTGAATATATAAGTAAATAGACCCCAAAAAATAACCAGTGTCCCCTTAAGCAAGATCCGGCTATTAAATCGCATAACAATGAGATCCTTATTAGCAGAGATCAAAGTGTCTGGTTCAAGTCATATATCAATAACACGGGTTCAATCATTTTTGTCTCTCTCTCTCTCTCTCTCTCTCTCTCTCTCTCTCTCTCTCTCTCTCTCTCTCTCTCTCTCTCTCTCTCTCTCTCTCTCTCTCTCTCTCTCTCTCTCTCTCTCTCTCTCTCTCTCTCTCTCTCTCTTAAACACACACACACATATATACATATAATAATCATGATGCGTTGGGAATATACTAGACCATGAAATATAGACGTCCTTATTACCTGGTAACCTTATGATTTGTTTTTTTATATCTATCATGTATCAACTATCTATCTATCTATATCTATTTATCTAATTATATATATATATATATATATATATATGAGCAACTAAGCCCCATGCATCTTGCGAAGGCAAGGTGGCAGGGGCTGGTTGCAGCTAAAAGTGCTTCACATGTCTCACCCTCTAAAGTGGAATGAGACCTCACGGGCTTCACCGTCTAATGACGGTTGAATGTATACAGGCTCTCAGCCTATGCCCGAGAGGGGGCAGATAGAATATAGAACAAACAAATTTATGTATGTATATACAGTATATAATAATAGGCTATATAATGTATATATACAGTATATTTATATATATATATATATATATATATATATATATATATATATCTCAGACACGGGGACGTTCCTGGGGAATCTTAGCTTCAAGAGGAAAACCAAACTCGTGATAAAAAATCATCTTTATTTTCAGTGTGGAAGACGTTTCGACATATGTTCATGCCATCATCAGTAATATGTGAATAATGAATTAAATTTGAAGTACATTTTTTCACCAGTTTAACTAGATCTATGTACGAACTGTTTAAACTAGATTTACCCTTTCGAGAGTTTCATGATATACTGTATATGAACACTCATTTTCAGCACTTATTAGTATATTCTGATTTTCCACTCTATTTTTTCGTGCAGTCTCCTATATTTAGTATAGTTTAAGTATTGTTGATTCACAAGTAGCTTCCATTTTTGTACTTCAAATTTAATTTATTGTTCACAGATTCCTGATGATGGTATGAACATATGTCGAAACGTCTTCCAAAATGAAAATAAAGAAGATTTTTATCACGAGTTTGGTTGTCCTCTTCCAATTATATATATATATATATATATACAGATGTAATAGAACCTGCGATAGTTACAGAACATGTTCTGTGTGTGTGTGGGGGGGGGGGGGGGGGGGGAGGGGGAGTTAGTGAAGCATTGTTTATACAACGAGTGGTGTGCTGGAGGTTTTAATGGTAAGGCACTATAGTTATGTCTTCGTTGCATTGGCGGAGTCGTCAACGTAACATAGAAGATATACAGTATATGTATTCTGCAAAGCAAAACTGGGATAGCGTGTATACTGTAATCAAATGTTTGCATTATTGGAGATCCCAAAACAGGGAAACAACAATACTTGCTAACTCTCTCTCTGGCACGGTGTGCCAGAAAAACACATTAGGAGATTCTGAGCCTTCGCAGGGGTATAGGGATGGCCTAATACTCTTGTCGTAGTCGGGAATCATAGCCTTCTTCTTCTTCCCTATTCTCAAGTCCTGGGCTTCTATCTTCTTCTCACGTCTCTCTGGCTTGTTGTAGGAGTGAATGAACTATGAATCCTTTTGTTGAGAGAAATACTACGTAACTACCGAGGTAAATACTCCAGAGGAATACTACAGGAGTGTGATGAGCCCTGTGAGCTTCCGACTGGTGGCTTGGTCGAGGCTTGTATCAATGGCCTGTTCCTTTGGCTGATCCGGTGGTCTTAGGCAATAAGGTCTCTCTGGTCTCTGTCTTGACGGCATATCTTGTGTCCTTTTCGACTTGTGGTGATAGATAGAGGTGATATAGCAGTTAGGAGCACAGGTAGCAGCAGGCGATGGGTCTCTGGGGAATCTGAGAGCTGAGATTGGGCGGGGGATGGCGACGTGGCAGGTGATGTAGCAGATCGGGGCAGCTGGGTGGTAGATCCGGGCTTTGTGATGATGGCGGTTGGCTCTGAGGAACACGGAGGTGGAGGTGACCTGCTTACTCGTATTTGGTACCAATATTACTGATGCTATTCATCATGGGGTAGCAGATTTTGAGGAATCAGGCATCATGCTTTTTATATTCAGACTAATTACAAAATAAACTTATTAGTAATAGGTTCTCATATGATGCAGTAATAATTTAAGACTGGTCATCTCAATCGGCATCTTGAATATGACTTGATTGATCGATCTGAGAGCTATAGAAAGCCATTTATGCCTTGAGGGAATGTTGGAACATACAAACAAAATAGTAATGGTGCTACAAAGGAAGTTCTTGTTGTGTGGGGAGAGTGATACCACCCGTGTTTAATACTAAGGTTCATATTGATATCGGACACGTCTCTCACAATATTTGTTTTGTTTTTGTTATGTTCTTATAGTTCATTCATTCTTTATCTAGTTGTAATAACTACCAGTTTTTCTCATTTCACAATTTTTATGAGTACACACACACACACACACACACACACACACACACACAATAATGAATAATAAATACATGATATATATAATAGATAATTGAATATATATACTTGCTCCCGAAAACTGCGGGAAAACGCACTCGTGTAAACACCAGCTTTCTTAAATACGGTACCTCAGGGGTAAAGCAATTTAAATTATACCTTATCAGTTCGGTTCACCCTAAAAAACTACAATATCTCAAGGGAACAGCGAACATGGCACAGCAACCGACTAGAAAAACCATCCTAGACAAACAGTGATAAGAGTCATACGAGATTTGTCATCTCTATCCAATATAAACAGTAAATCAACTCACAAGCTTTCAGAGAACACTTTTAAAATGCACCACTATTATCTCGAATCGAAAATAATCGGCAATCGAAGTACATAATATCTAACTAATCAAATACCGGTAGCTCTTGTGCAATCTCCTGGATTGATCTACATTGGAAGTTAATATAAGTTAGAGTTAAACAACAAACTGTTTCTTTGTACATTTACAGCCAATGGCTGCAACTATCAATATAACGTGTATTATTATTATCACACACACACACACACACACACACACACACACACACACACACACAGACACACACACACACACACCTCAATTAACTCCTGGCCTCCCCAAAAGTCACTTCAAAAAATGCATTGCCTTCATTTGTGCCCATGTCAGTACTCAATAAAAAAAAATACTCTCTCTCTCTAACACACACAAACACACACATACACAAAACACACACACACACACACACACACACACACACACACACACAAACATACTCACAAACGCACACATGACGTTATTTAGCGTCACTTAGTTCTTATCACTGCTATTTCTACCACACATACACATCTAAATACATGTATATTCTGCACACATAGTTAATTTGCTTCATTTGGTGTTTTGCGGACAATGGTTGCGCGGGATAATTAAATATAGTTGGATCAAGCTCATAATCTAAGTTTGGTTTGGAAACTGCACCCCAGAATGATTTAATGAGGCTGTGCGTGATTTTGTCTGTTTTTGTGTCTGTGAGATTCTTATGTCAAGAAATTATATATATATATATATATATATATATATATATATATATATATATCAAGAAGAGAGGCATCTATGACCGGAAATATTTATTTGTACTGAGTTGTCTCCACCGGGAAAATAAATATATTTTGTCCTCTGTGTCTTCCTGAATGACCAGGGGTGCTCTCTCTCTCTCTCTCTCTCTCTCTCTCTCTCTCTCTCTCTCTCTCTCTCTCTCTCTCTCTCTCTCTCTCTCTCTCTCTCTCTCTCTCTCATTCAAACAAACAAACACACACACACAGGACATTGCTCCCTACCATTGCTATTTTCACCACACATAAACACCTAAATACCTGGATACTTCTGCACACATAGGTAATTGGCTTCATTTGGTGCTTTGCGAACCATGGTTGTTCGGGTTCAAATTAATATGTTTGGATAAAGCTCATAATCTAAATCCTTTTTTTTTTTTTTTGGAAACTGCACCCCAGAATGAACGAATTAGGCGTGTTTTTGACAATTTGTGTATCCATATGCGTCGTATGACAAGAAATTGAAATGCAGTTAACCATAAAATGATAAGACCAATATAAGTGACAACAATGTGTGAGGGTAAATAATAATTATCATAATAATACAACTACTATTGATAATGATAACAATATAAATAATAATAATAATAATAATAATAATAATAATTACATTAATAATAATAATGAAATAATAATAATAGTACAATTAGTAAACGGTATATTTAAAATTGCAGCCAGACCCTGCAGACGCTTACATACGCTTGTGCTGACTTACATTATACTACATTAATGTAGGCTTAATTGATGCAAACATATGTATCATGCTGTATGTATGTACATGTGCATTTACACACCCATACAATATATACATATATACGTATATACATACACATTATTTGGTTATAAACGTATCATTATGCGTACATACATATATACATAACCATCCTAATATATATATATATATATATATATATATATATATATATATATATATACTGTATATATATATATATATATACTGTATATACAGTATATATATATCAACAACAGACTGTTATAAGTTGGAAAACAATAATTCGTACTGAGTTGTCTCCACCGGGAAAAATATATATTCTTCTCTATGTCCTCTTCCTCAATGACCAGACCAGGGGACTCTCTCACTCACTCACTCACTCACTCAGTCTTACTCTCTATTTCTCTCACTCTCTCTTTCTCTCACTCTCTTTCTCAGTCTCTTTCTCTCTTTTTTAGTCTTGCTCTCTCTCGCTATAGCTCTTGCTTTATCTCGCTATCGCTCTCTCTCTCTCTCTCTCTCTCTCTCTCTCTCTCTCTCTCTCTCTCTCTCTCTCTCTCTCTCTCTCACCCACACACGTTCCATGGCTGAGTGAGTTAAGCTGTCGCCCCCAACACAAGCCATTTACTGCCTATTGCAAGGGTCCTCACACACATACACACACACTCACACACACACATTAACACACACACACACTCACACACAAAATATTTACATTAACACATACACATAGATACACGGTTTCATATAAATATACACACACATGCACATACATATCATACAAACACCCACCCTCAAAACAATAAGACACAAACACATACATACACATTACACATGCATTACACATACATGAATACATATTGATGACCAAACACATATATTGTATTTATGCATATGAACATAAAACATAAATAGCTTTAATATCAGTTATTTGGTTTATTTATATTTAGGGTAAGGTGTATGATAGTCTTATTATAATGTTCAGTATTATCAAGGCAGAATTGAGGCCTATACAGTATATCCCCTATAAAATATATGTAACCAATTGAAATCAGTTTGTTTACCATAGTCGTTTAATCTAGTCTATTAAACTGTATATGCATATTATCCCCTCTTGATTATGTTCTGCTATTGTTTTAGTCTTAACCCCTTCAAGATCCAATTATACATTTTCTTTCTGTTTTCTGGCAATGTTATGGCTATTTTATGCAGATTCGGAAGGGTATATTGAAGTCAGAGGGTTATTTGAAATAGTCGTTACCTTTATTATTCCCACAGATCCTTCTTAAATGGTATCAAATCGTCTAATTATAGCCAGAATAAACTGTCAAAGTGCGTCATAATCTTCAAAGGGTTAAATAAACCGTTAAGTGATGGTAATTATTGTTCTTATTGTACTCTGTAATCTTAATAAGATAATAATTGTCAGATGCGTTACCCAATCTCAAGTATGGAAGGCAATGAAGACCTAAGCGATGTACAGCTACTGACAAATGTTCGCGAGTTCTTGAACATTTCTTTATGTAAATATGTATATTTAGATTGGTGTTCAGATCAAATTAACTATATATATTCTTAAGTACATATTATGAATGTTTTACGACATAGCTGATTTGATTTGATCAGCAATCTAAATCAATATATTTGCATAAAGAAAATCGCAAGAGCTCGCGAACATTTCCCAGTAGATGTACAGTCGGCCAAATAAGTGATATCTCGGCACCAAGTATATTTTGATCAATAATTGGTATCAGCAATATCTAAGCTTCATTTCTTCCTATCGAGTGAAATATACAAACATGTTCCTACACTTACTCACCCTATTCAACATCTGACATACATTAATACAGCACAGAGGGAACCAAACATAATGCCAGCTGGGCCATGACTTATTAGCGCGACCGTACTTAAACACGAGCACCATTTGTGGCAATTTATTGTGAAACATTTTACAGAAATGGGAGAGATTAGTTATCCTATCAGTTCGAATTGCTGGCAGGCTAATTATACCTCATTCATTTATTCAGTTATTACGTTAGAGTGACAGAATTAATTGAAGAAAAGTTAGGGTAAGCATACTTCAATTTAATTTATATATATATAATTATTTAACCTCTTCAGCACGATGACGTATTTGTCATCTTAGTTTGGTTAACATTAGATTACATTCTTTAGCTTATAATATAGGCTACACCTAGGATCAAGATGGGTAAATATGATCTCAATAAACTCTTAACCCCTTCTGTACCAGCGACGTGTGTTATATATTATTCTAGCACTATTTAGACGATTTTTTGCAGCTTATGAAGGATCTGTGGTAATTAATATGGTTGATTGCGATAGTTTGAAGCCTTACAATTGTTAGATATCCTTCCTAATCTGCATAAAATCGATTGAAGTAACCAGAATCAAATAAAAAAGGCGTCGCTGTTACAGTAGGGGTTAAACTGCATAATATTGTCTAATCGTATACAGAATAGAATATAAAATAGGAATCATCGTGTTGAAGAGGTTCAGGAAAGTTTGAACTCACTTACATACACAACACAATATTCTGAAGGGGGGAGGGCTTATTTTTTGGTCGATAATTTCATATATTAATTATTTTCTTAGTTTCCTCCCTAGCCATCCATCCAGTTTAAAAAAACATCCATTAGATCCCCCTTCTAGATTAATTTGTACATTTTTCGGTAGAAAATGTCGCGGCCGAAGGCCGGTTTTTCCAAAATTACAGGCTCACTGTCGTTCGCCAGGAAACAAATCGACACCTTAATAGCACGAAATGTCTTAATATTGAGAACAAACTGGGGCGAAAGTTCTTAAAATCGACAAACTAATGGGGCAAACATCTTAACATTTGAAAACTAATGGGACTAAGCATGAGGACCAGAAAAGCGACCCATCTCCCCTTAAAGCCAAATACAAATACTTACAGTTATAACAGGCACTCCTCTGGTTCACTTGTTGGGCGGGAAGCTGTATATCCCAGTCAGTACCAGATAAGTCATTTTTTATCAGATTCTTGCAACTATTGTGCGATTGTATTCAGCTTAGGAAGGACCTCTAGCAATAATAAGGCTTCAAGCTATCTCAACCAACCCTCTTAGCTAACACAGATCCTTCCTAAGTTGCATATTATCGTCAAGATATAGCTAGAATAAAATATAGCAAACGTCGCTGGTACTCAAAGGGATATATAGGCCTTTACAACGGTGCCTACAGTATATATCACCTCAGATACCCACACCCCCAACACCTCTACCACCTACATCACTACCAAAACTAATTTTCTTAAGGGGAATGGTTGGTATTTCTGGTCGTCCTTCTCCCTCGTGCTTAGGCCCATTAGTTTTCAGATTTGAAGACGTTTGGCCCATTAGTTTGGCGATTTTAAGACCCTTCACCAAATGTCTTTGTCAATATTAAGACCTTGTGTGGAATCCAGGCGTTTAATTCTTCCTGGCGAGCGATAGCGAGCCTGTAATTTAGGAAATATTTCTACCGAAAATGTACAAATTTATCTAGAAGGGGGATTTATTTATTTGTGTGTGTGTGTGTGTGTGTGTGTGTGTGTGTGTGTGTGTGTGTGTGTGTGTGTGTGTGTGTGTCTGTGTCTGTGTCTGTGTGTGTGTGTGTGTGTGTGTGTGTGTGTGTGTGTGTAAAAAGCTTGATGGAGGTCTAGGGAGGAAATAAAAAAAAATATATATAAATGAATATATAAATTGAACAAACATATATCTTTCCCCCTTAAGGGATGGGGAGCCAACCCAACCCATACCCATCACCTGACCCCCAATGACCCCTATATAACCCCAATTCACTGAGGTCAGGTTGTGGGATGAGGTCAACAATATTTAATTACTGTTAGCCTTTCCTTCCTTTCCCTTCATTCTTCAATCAGACCTCCATTACCTCACCCACAGTATTACTCACTTCACTCCAGGTATACTATCGTCTATTCGCTGTAAGTAGGTGAACAATCATTAACTTAATTCTTTGTAACTCAAAAAGGGCTAGAGCAAATTGGTTGTAAATTTCCACATCTATTCCTTGCCTAACTCTTCCCAAATGGTAGAAATATTAGCTCGATTACTATAGTCGTTACCGAGTTACAGAGGTTGGAAGTAATGATTTATCGCCTACCTAATACAGTGAATAGACTATATACTCTGTTTCATTTCACCTGACGGTAAATTGAATCCCTCAGCAGTTAAATTATCGATACTTAATGGAAAAATATGAAACCACAATGTCTCCGCATTATATTCAGACCAAGATTAAATAATTAGCACCATATTTCACTACAACATCTTCAAAATAACTGAACATTTTTGGTGGGAACTTTGCATTTTACCGCCAGTTGCAAAGAAACCGGGTATAGCACATTGGTATGGAGTTTAAGGGGACATGGGCCGGTTTTCTGGACTAGTTTCTCCCTCATGTTTAGCCCCATTAGTTAGTCGATGTTAAGACCTTTCGCCCCATTTCTTCGTCAATATTTAGACTTTTCGTGCTATTTAGGTGTATTTTTTACCAGGTACAAAGGAGTACAAAGGAAATCAAGCAACAACAGTCTAGTGACCCTTCTAGGCTGCTTGTCCTCCAAAACACTGAGGATCAAGTGTCCAAACAGTGGTTTAGAGGGGGTAAGGGAACATTGGAAAGGGAACTACTGCCCTGGAACTAATGTCCGTGGCAGGACTAGGAAGTTAGTAGGGGACATATGGGTTAGTAACTGAGGGGATGATAAAATAAAGTTATTCATTTACAAACGCAGTCAGTCGCGGGTTTGATGCAAGATATTTGTCTAGGCGGAGTTTAAATGAATCAACGGTGCTGCAGTCTATAACGTCTCGGGGAAGCCGATTCCACAAGTTGACAACTCGATTGAAGAAGAAATTCTTAGATTCGTGTGAGTTAAAAGATTTACCAATAATTTTGCAACCGTTTCCCCGCGTGTAATTAGATTGGTCGATAGTGAAGTACTTACTACAGTTCATATTGTCGATGCCTTTGATGATTTTGAACATTTGAATTAAGTCACCTCTTAATCTGCGCTGGGTTAAAGGAAATAGATATAATTCTCTAAGACGCTCTTCGTATGGTTTGTTCTTTAGGCTAGGTATCATTTTGGTAACTCTACGTTGAACTCGTTCTAGCTTGTTTATGTCTTTTTGGTAATAAGGGCACCAGGATTGAACGCAGTATTCCAGAAGAGGGCGGACTAAGGAATTGTAAAGGGTTAGGATAACGTCTTTGGATTTATGCTCAAATGACCTGCCTATAAAGCCAATTATTTTGTTTGTCTTCTTAACAACTTCTGAACATTGTTGACTTGGTTTTAGGTTACTCGATATTGTTACTCCCAGATCGGTTTCTCTGTTTACATTCTAAGCTGAGTGCCATTCACCGAATAGTTTGCTTTCTCATTTAGGTATCCGATATGTAGTACTTTACATTTATCCGCATTGAAACTCATTTGCCAAATTTGGGCCCAATGTGACAATTTATCTAGATTGTGTTGCATATCGTCAACTTGTTCTATTGAGAGTACGCTATTTGCAATTTTTGTGTCGTCAGCAAATTTTGTGATTGTACAGGTGAGACCCTCATCTATGTCGTTGATGTAAATTAGAAAGAGAATTGGTCCTAGTACCGATTCCTGGGGTACCCCGCTACTTACATTGGTCCATTTAGATGCCTTACCGTTTATGACTACTCTTTGCTTTCTGTCGCTGAGCCAATTTTCTATCCATTTCAACACACCGTCTTGTATTCCATGCTCTTTTAGTTTTAGCAGTAAACATTTGTGGGGAACTTTGTCAAAGGCCTTTTGAAAATCAAGGTATATAATATCTACAGCTTTACTCTCATCGTAGAGGTTGAGGATTAAACTGGTGAACGATAGTGAGCCTGTAATGTTGGAAGAACCGGCCGAAGGCTGGGATTTTTTTTTTTACTGAAAAATGTACTAATTAATCTAGAAGGGGGATCTAATGGATGTTTTTTTTAATTTGATGGAGGTCTAGGGAGGAAACTAGAAAAATAATGAATGCATGCAAAAATCGCCCAAAAAGTGAACCATGCCCCCTTAACCCCTTCAGCACGATGACCCCTTTTTGTCTTGGATTCTGGCTAAATTCATATTATCACCCAATTAACTTACAAATATACCTAATTAATTAAATCAATGAAACTGATGAATAGATGTGGCACTCCAAGGATTCGAACCTAGGATACTCACACCGAAGTTCCGCGCACTAATCATTACCCTATCAAGACAGTTAAAGGTTTATGCACAAGCCTACGTTATATTATCCATTCTCGAATATTGGATATTAATCTAAACATGTACATATACCCAACTGCACTATGATAGCCTAATGATTACACGCATGGAAGGGGTAATTGATGGGGCACTTAACCACAAGGGAAGGCCTCGCTAGGAATTACTCCTGAACCTAACATTCATATTAACACCAACCCACTAATTAACTTACAAATAAACCTAATTAATAAAATCAACGAAAGTAATAAATATCATGTGGCACTCCAAGGATAAATTAGACGATGGAATGCAGTTTACCAAGGAGCTACATTATTCTGAGGGTTTATTGAAATTATATTTACCCACTAAAACCCTCTTGGTAGACTATAAGCTAAATAGAATTGTCTAATGGTAACAAGAATGTGATGAATAATACATCATTGCACTGAAAGGGTTAATGTATTGTAAATACGCTTTCATTCTTCTGACCGTACAGTCACACACACGTCCTAATACCCATACTTATAATTATTACGTAGAGACGCACAGACGTAAAACACACACAAAAGCACTCAAAGTTATATACAAAGACATTACATCCAAGAAATAACTGCAAAAGGAAACCGACATACACAATGTATTTCTTGGTTTCTCTCTCACAGGTATTGCAGCATCTTAAATTCAAATCACTCACCACAAGCTCCAAGACTCAGAGCAAGTGACCCTCTAGTAAGCAGAGAGTTGAACAACTGCTGACATTTTGTCTTTGTCTCCATACAATAATAATTTAGTGCTGAGATTTGGAGATTTGGATATATGTCGACATGTGTTGTCAGTACAGAGAGTGTAAACAGCAATATTATAAAAGTTTACTTTTCA
>CM064497.1:24442899-24495399 GCA_032716605.1 Paralithodes platypus | reverse complement strand
ACCACGGACGGACGTACGTGTTACTCTGCAGGATACAGCCCAACCCACCCACCCACACACCCACCCACACACCATGTCCATCACGAGGCGCAGAGCGGCAGCTGTGGTCATACTCCTGCAGATGCAGATGCATCTCGTAGACCTAGAGGAGCTGGAGGAGAAGGAGGCTGAAGAAAGACGTCAAAGGGAAAGGCCACGAAGGACAGTTTGGGCTAGGAGGTGGCTACTGAGACGGCCACAGTTCGGTGTGTACGAACAACTTATGGAGGAGCTTGAGAGAGAGGACCCCAAAGGATTCCGGAACTTCCTACGTGTGGACGTCCACATGTTTAGGGAGTTGGTGGCACGTGTCGGGCCTAGGGTAGAGAAGCAGGACACCTTCTGGAGGCATGCTTTGTCACCTGGGCTGAGGATTGCAATCACACTCCGCTACCTGGCCACTGGTGACTCATATCCTAGCCTACAGTACGCGTTCCGTGTGGCCCAGAACACCATCTCCCTCATTGTGGCTATCTTGGCTACCTTGGCTACCTTGGGTGTCCTGACTGGTCTGAGTATCCTGGCTGCCGGCATCTTCAATGTCTCTGTCAAACAGGTCCATGTACTCATGTCCACTGGGCTGGCTGTCCGGCACAATTTCATCAGAGTCATCCAACTCTTGCGACGCAACAGGCCTCCTGGCAGGGTGTGCGATGCGGGGTTGTTCGGGTGGTGTAGCCTTATTCTTCAAAACACCAACACCACCCTTCCGAGACTTGGTGGCCGCCACCTTCTCCTTGGTCAAAGGCATGGTGCAGGGCAGGCAGGTAGGGCAGCGTGGTAGGGCAGGCAGCGTGGTAGGGCAGCGTGGGTCGATGTGCGGCACGGGTCGATGGGTCCTTGCTGGGGTCACGGTGGAGAGTGGAGTAGGCAGCGTGGGTGGTCCTTTTATAGGGGGTATATGACGCGGTGGTGCCACCTACTCACACGGTGTTGCCAGCAGTCGCACACCGCTCACGTAGACTCACGTTGGTTTCGCCGTTCCTCGCGTAGACTCACGTTGGTTTCGCCGTTCCTCGCGTAGACTCGCATAGACCCACGTTAATATCGCGTAAACTCATGTATACTCATGTTGGTTTCGCATAGACTCGCCACACATATTGTGAAATTCAGACCACCACGTGGGTACTCTCGTTTACGCGTGTTACACTCGCGTTACCCCGTGTTAACTCGCGTTAGGGTCGTGTTGACTCCTGTTAAACTCGCCTTTGCCAATATTGGCACCCACATTGTTATTTGCATATAGTGTTGACTCATGTACTCGTGTAGACTCACGTAGACCCGCGTAGACTCGCGTAGACTCATGTAGACTCATGTAGACTCGCGATCATTTAGTGTCTAAATAGTACAACGCGAGTCTACATGAGTGTCACGCGAGTCTACATGAGAGTCACACGAGTCTACAGGAGTATACAGGAGTCTACGCGAGTATACGCAAGTCTACGCGAGTCTATGCGGTTTGGCGTCCTAGTCCCACTTGACTCTCCAAATTTCATGCATGCATGAAATCTTTGCCCGTGTTCGCGAGTGTACGCGGTGCAGCCCGAGTCAACGCGAGTCTGTGCGAGTGTCGGCGAGTGTCGGCGAATTTGGGATAATCATTGGCGAGTGCAACAATTTCATCACTCGCGTTGGCCTCGCGCTCTGACTCGCCAATGTGTGAACCATGCATTAGAGTGAGATTGGAAACACTTTTCGAGAGAAGAAAAGCAGACAGATAAAAAAAAAACCCCAGACATAACAAAGAGAAGAAAGACAGACAAATAACAGAGATAACAAAGGCAGACAGATAAGAAACATAACAAAGAACAGACATAACAAAGAGAAGACAGACAGATAACAAAGAGAAGACAGACAGACAAACAACAAAGAAAGACAGACAGATAGATAAGAAAGACAGACAGATAACAAAGACAGACAGATAACAAAGACAAGAAAGACAGACAGACAACAAAGACAAGAAAGACAGACAGATAACAAAGATAAAAAGACACAGATAACAAAGACAAGAAAGACAGACAGATAACAAAGATAAGAAAGACACAGATAACAAAGACAAGAAAGACACAGATAACAAAGACAAGAAAGACAGACAGATAACAAAGACAAGACAGACAGACAGATAACAGAGAGAAGGAAGACAGACAGACAGATAACAAAGATAAGACAGACAGACAGATAACAAAGAGAAGACAGACAGATAACAGAGAGAAGGAAGACAGACAGACAGATAACAAAGATGAGACAGACAGACAGATAACAAAGAGAAGACAGACAGACAGACAACATAGATAAGAAAGAGAGACAGATAAGAAGGACAAGACAGACAGACAGATAAGAAGGCAACATAGAAGGTCCAACACCAGAGGCTATATTAACCGCATAGCGCAACAGGAAATTAAGGGGAGGATTTTAGTTTGTTCCCTAGATCTCTATCAAGCTTAAAACTACAGCCCCTAGACCCCTGTTCAAGATAAATTTGTACATTTTTCGTTAGAAAAAAATGTCCAGGCCGAAGGCCGGTGAGCTATCGCTCACCAGACATTTTTTTAATCCTAATTGGCAAGACAGGTCTTAAAATTGACAGAAATGGGGCGAAAGTTCTTAAAATTGCCAAACTAATGGGACGAACGTCTTATAAATCTCAAAAGCAATAGGGCTGAACATGAGGGAGAAAGGGTTCTAGAAAAATATCCCTCAAGTGGAAATCTCCCCTTCATAATTCTTCTGACAGGTATATTTAGTGACAATAGTGTGTATACAAACTGTAAACAATGGTTCTATTCTATTATATTCTATATACTCAGGCTCAATCCCCACTTTTCCTATTTCTGTTTTCTTTTTTCCCTTCTTTTCCTTTTTTTCTTTCTCTTTTTTTTTTGGGGGGGGGGGGACTTAAGACAGAGCCAGCCAGAATAGGGACAACACAACAGAAAACAATGAACACACAAAAACAAAATACAAATTCACCAAAAAAACAATGGGTACTGTCCCTAAATATACTGTACCTGTGAGCAGAAAATTCAATTATACTTCTCCACCCATGATGTTCTCGGTCATAAGGGATGCTGAGGGTTTGTAGGGTAGTGGTTTAGTTAGTAGAAGCTAGGACATGTTTTATGTAGCCCAAGGTTCGATGCCAGACATAGACATAAAGTGTTTCATGAACAATTGTTCGAGTTCTCAAGCCATTGTATTTGGAACTCTATCATACTTTCAACTGGAGGGGAGGAGGGGGTCAATGCTTGTTACAGACAGTGTGTGTGTGTGTTTTGTTTTGTTTTTAATAATAGGACAAATATATATACACTAATTACTGGTAACACAAAGACTAATGCAACTTTCCATATTTTCATTTAGCAAAGAGTGTAGTGCGAGTGTCAGAGACCGCCCACTACCCGGCCAGGACAGGAGAAGGATCGGTCGGGAGAGGCGACGCAGGAGGAGCAGGTAATGCAGGAGAAACAGAGGAGGAGGACTTGAGGGTGGTGTTGCCGGAGTTGAACCTCGAGAACAACACGTTATCTGAGGTCCACTACAGCGAGGGCGAGGTGGCCCTCCTACCCTGCAAGTTCCCGCAACTATCTACTCTACACCAGGTCAGATCTAGTGTTAAGGGGGGTGACCTGCTTTTGTTCTCTCCTTTTCTCTCTTTGTCTGGCTTGTATTCATTCGGCCCCATTCAGCCTACTGTTTTAAGACGTTTATCCCCATCCAGGTGTCAATTTTTTTCCTGGCGAGCGAGAGCGAGCCAGCATTGTATGGTGAAATCCGGCTTCGCTGGAGACATTTTTCTATCGAAAAATGTACAAATTTAGCTTGCTGTCAAAACAAATTTAAATAAATATGTTGGCTCGCTACCGCTCGCCAGGAAAAAAATCGACACCTGGATGGGGATAAACGTCTTAAAACATTAGGCTGAATGGGGCCGAATAGATACAACCCAGAGAGAGAGGGAGAGAGAGAAACAAATACAAGGTGGGCTACCTCAAGTGCATGGTCAGACTCATATATCATGCAAAGTGTGGCCGATGTAGAACAGCCATGGGCTGCACACAGGATGACCCACGCTATTGGGGATACACAGTCAATCATCAAGTAAACAAAAACGTTTAAAACGTTCTTAGTTCTCTACCCTGCACCAGGTTAGATTGGTATCAGGAGAAATCGTCCTATGGGAGAAGTCGGACAAAGAGAACTTGGCCTCGTAAAGAATTTGTCTGCGGGGAATAGAGTAGATTAGGTTAAACTATATTAGGTGTATAGGCGGAGCCATGTTCGGGCATTCGCCCGACTTCTCATGGAGTCAAATCAGGCCTAGAGTTAGATCAGAGTTTTACTCAAAGTTAAGTCCATCTTAAGTCTGATTATATATTATCATTAAAGTTAGTACAAGTATAAAATCTGATCTGCTCTCTATACTACACTATGGTACCGTAAATCTAATGAAAGCTTTATTTTAATATGTAATTTGAGTGACGGCTACTGAATTATGCGATAGTATGAAACGGTATAGAATTAACATGTTAAAAGGCAGGATAGATATGAAATTAATGTACGGATATATTTGTAAGTTCTTCAATAACATTCAACAATCTAGAATGGTTCACTGTGTTGATTGCCTAGCCGAGAAAATGTCGAAGAATATAATTGTACTACTGTATGTCCAGGCAAATTATTACACGAAAAGATTTATATAGTCTATGTCTGAGAATTAAAGCAGAATAAGCGTGGGATATGAAGCAGTTATCAGAAAAATAACAGGTAATTTCAACATAAAGAGCTTGATGAAAATTATGAAATACAGTGTAGCACTACCACCATATTTTACTAATGATAATGTTTCTGTGTTTTTTTCACGCTCGCGCTGGATTAAATAGAAGGTACGTATACATTATTACCGTACGCATGAATACATTCATCATGCATGTATAAAGCTAAATCCTGGTGAATTGTATTAAGGGGGGATGGTTCACTTTTTGGCCGATTTTTGCATGTATTCATTATTTGTCTAGTTTCCTCCCTAGACCTCCATCAAGTTTTAAAAAACATCCATTAAATTCCCCTTCTAGATTAATTTGTACATTTTTCGGTAGAAAAATTTCCCGGCCGAAGGCCGGTTCTTCCAACATTTCGCCAGGGGAAAAAATCGACACCTAAATAGCACGAAAGGTCTAAATATTGACGAAGAAATGGGGCGAAAGGTTTTAAAATCGACTAACTAATGGGGCAAACATCTTAACATCTGAAAACTAATGGGGCTAAACATGAGGGAGAAAGTGGTCCAGCAAACCGGCCCATCCCCCCTTAAAGTTAAATAATATGCATCTCACCTCTGTCATCCTGCGGCTAAAAGTTACATAGTTCCGGCAGCCTGATTAGTTGATGTGTAGTGTGTGTGTGTGTGTGTGTGTGTGTGTGTGTGTGTGTGTGTGTGTGTGTGTGTGTGTGTGTGTGTGTGTGTGTGTGTGTGTGTGTGTGTGTGTGTGTGTGTGTGTGTAAGGCGTGTGTGTGTGTGAGTAAGTGAATGTGTGTATGATTTTATATTTTATGTTTAAGTTTGTATAAGTGCTTCTAATATATATATATATATATATATATATATATATATATACAATATATATATATATATATATATATATATATATATACAATATATATATATATATATATTTGGCTATCTCAATTCAGTTATTCCTGTTGCTACACCTGTTTAATTAGTTCCGACATACTGTCTGTAGATACAGTATATACGTATGTGTGTCTGTATGATAATGATAAAGTAGAAGTGCCGTTTTCGAATTTTGGAAGGAAAACTGAATACCTAATTCTGCAAATTATATTTTAGCTCATCACAATTGACTATTAAAGGTATTATATAAATATTTCAGCATTTTGTTATGTTATATTAACTGAACATTGAATAGGAAAACTGTATACCCCAGTAGATTGTGCATATATATTTCAGTTAATGTAGGGAAAACTACTAGCAAAATATTTGTATTGATCTAATGCTCTGATTTTATAAATATTTTTGTGAAATTTGGCCGGTACATTATTTTGAAAATTGAATACATAGTAAAAACATAGATTGTCTTAGCATTGACCTTAACCTTTGATAAATATTGAATTTAACCCCTTCTGTACCGGTGACGTCTTTTTAACTATATGCTGGCTACATTTAGACGATTTTATGAAACTTAGGAAGGGTATATGGTAGCAAAAAGGATTAATTGTGATAGTCTGTAGCCTTGTAATGGGTAGACTTCCTTCCTAAGCTGAATACAATAGTCTAATAGTTTCCAGACTATAATGAAAAAGTCGTGACCGGTACAAAAGGGGTTAATGCTTCTCTGACCTTTGCATACGAATGCCATATATAGCTGCATTTTTATGAGCGTTTATCCGTCAATTAAGGGAAACAATATATAGCAAAATATGTTTTACTATTCCCTTTGACATTTGACCTTAACCTTATTAATTTAGATATGATTATTCATCAAACTATTATATATATACAGTATATATATATATATATATATATATATATATTGCCCCCGGGGCAACATGTACAAACAGATAGACGGTGTGGCGATGGGCAGCCCCCTAGGAGTTCTTTTTGCGAACTTTTTCATGGGTACCATCGAGGAAGAGCTCCTAGCTGCCCAACGACCAGCCGTCTACTGTAGATACGTGGATGACATCTTCGTGCAAATCAAGGACCTCCACGAACTACAGGAACTCCAGCGTCGCTTCATGACCTCCTCCGGACTTAACTTCACCTTTGAAAAATCTAACAATGGACAACTCCCCTTCCTCGACATCCTCGTAGCTCTGAACGACCATGGGTTCAAAACCACCGTCTACATTAAACCTACTAACACAGGACAATGCCTCAACGGCGATAGTGAATGCCCCCGCCGTTATCTTCTATCCTCCATCTCCGCCTATGTTAGGAGAGCCCTCACGCACTGCTCTACCTGGGCCGACACCCACCAGGAACTAGAAAGACTATCCCAAGTTTTAGTAAATAACGGATACTCCAACTCCGACATCTCCAGCACCATCAACCACCATCTTGAAAAATGGTACACCCAAAGCCCTCCCAACATTGACCCCCCCAATGAAATTAAGATCTTCTACCGCAATTACATGTCCTCTGAACACAAAAATGACGAGGCCGTCTTAAAAGAAATAATCTCCAAGCATGTCCACCCAACCAACCCGGAAAACAAAATCAAATTAATAATTTATTACAAATCCCCCAAGACCTCCAACCTCGTTCTCCGCAACAAACCAGCCTCCACCAAGATAAAGAGCCCGATGACCAACGATCACGTCATTTACCAACATACCTGTAATTATGAGGACTGTGGACCTCATTCCTATATTGGTATGACGCAGACTCGTCTTTCACGTCGGTTAACTCTTCACCTTCAGGCTGGAGCCATCAAAGACCACTATCTCACCCCTAACCACCCTCACCTCACACGCAACGAGTTAGAGAAACACACCACCATACTCGATAAAGAAAGTGACCCAAGGAGATTACCTATACTCGAAGCTTTATATATCCAAGCCTTACATCCCAACATCAACAACCAAACTCTGGACCTTCAGATCCTTCCTTCTGCCAAAAGGCACTACCCTACAGGACCTAACACCCCTCCTCGCCCCCGGTGCCCTTGACGCAGCCCCCCGCGCTACCTCCTTCAGCTTCGTCTTCTGCAGGCGCCACACAACTTAGGCCACGCCCCTCAACACGCAGCCAATCAGCTTCGACCCCACCTACTGACCACCATCCCGCATCCAGTGCGCATGCGTGAAGCGGTTAACCCCTTCTCTCTCCTAGTTTACGCTTCCACCAATAGCAGACCTTTGCCCCCTGTTTTCCGCCTCCTCAGATCCTCCACCCTCTATATATACCCTTCCTGTTTACCTTTTATATCATTCCTTCCTTACTTGATAATGCTGGTTGTCCAGTGAAACGCGTCGTATATCCTGTATCATCATGTACATTTATGTAACCCTGTACCACCATGAATTTTGCTCATCTCCTTCATCTACTTCCTGCCACCCAGCGAAAACTCATCAGAGACCTGGAAACTTTGAATAATAAAATTTCCAACGCAGAAATTGCCATTTCTTTCAACCTCGTATGTATTAAAGAGAATATATATATATATATATATATATATATATATATATATATATATATATATATATATATATATATATATATAGTACAACTAACATGATAAGTTTACTAAATTTGATATACAAGAATCTGTAATAATTGAACTTCGACTCTGACCTTTTATGTTACCCTTGCAGTAGGAAATTATTGATTAGTTAAGGAAAAATGGTGACTATAATTGGAATTGACCTTTGACCTTTAACTTAACCTTTATGGGAATGTGTCTGATAATTTGCAATTATAATTTTCATACCAAGGTCAACCATTTCAGCGAATTTGGAGAAATATATATCGACCATAGATAAGTTAATATATTGACCTTAACATTTGACCTAGATCTATGACCTATACCTTTTAGTAGTTTCATATTTTGTATTTGCTGACCTACAGTATGTATAGGCATTTTGGATATATTCACTATTTTTGGCGAAATTCTATCCTATAGTTTAGGAGTAATACTATTATAATTGATTTTGACCTTTGACCTTGATATTTGACCTTAACCTTGGGAATATTTTGCTGAACGTTGGTCAGTATGCATGTCATACATATATCATCTAGAATTTTGAATGTGGTGTAAATTGAATGAGTAGTTAAAAAGTTGAGAAATTTACCTTTATCTTTGACCTCTATGATTGACACTAACTTGAGTAAAATCAATTTCCTTTTTTGACTTACCTCTGCAAGGACCGTCTATATTGATGCATAATAATTTTGTAAGCATCCATAAATAAAACCTAGGAGGAGATATTGGACAGACAGACAGACAGACTGACAAGCTGAGAGACCTTAGTCCGGTATACGTGGGTGACTGATATCAGTCTGCTTCGCCATATTAATATATTATGTGGGCTTATGTGTGTGCTATAAGTGTGAGTATGTATGTATATTTTGCTGTGGTCAATAAACTATCTATCTATCTATCTATATCTTTTTATCTATCTATTTATCTATCTATGTGTTGTGTGTGGTGTGTGTGAGTGTGCAGTATACAGCAAAAGCAAACCTCCTCTCATCCCTCCCTTACAGTCGTTCCTGCTGCTCCAAGTTTCGTGGTTGAGGCGGGCGGACTGGCAAATCCTGACCACGGGTGTGTACACCTACACCTCCGACCAAAGGTTCAGTGTGCTGCACCGTGACACCTCCGACCAGTGGACCCTGCAGATCAAGTACGCCAAAGCCAGGGACTCCGGCACGTACGAGTGTCAGGTGAGTGTTATACGTCGATACTGGCACATACGAGTGTCAGGTGAATGTAGTACGTCAACACCGGCACGTACAAGTGTCAGGTGAGTGTAGTAAGTCAACATTGGTACGTACGATTATCAGGTGGGTGTAGTACGTCAACACCATCACATACAAGTGTCACGTGAGTGTATTAAGTCAACATCGGTACGTGCAATTGTCAGGTGGGTGTAGTACGTTAACACTGACACGTACAAGTGCCAGGTGAGTGTAGTAAGTCAACATCAGTACGTACGATTGTCAGGTGGGTGTAGTACGTTAACACCGGTACGTATGAATGTTATGTGGTGCCAGGCAGAGTCTCGTATTCAATTGTATCTCAGTTCATTGCTAGCTATCATTACTAAGCGCCGTGGTTCGTTTATCTGATTTTCCATTTCTTACCTTCTTTTGCTATCCTTTGTGAACGACATACTATGATTTTTGGCTAATGTCTTCTCACATACATACTAGCAGAAATGTGTAATACAGACAATTGAATTTACCCAGTAATACCACCTTCTTCTTTCTTTGGGAACATACTGTACATAAGGGCCATGGGTTGATTATATGTTTGATCACTGGCTTGTGACACTAAAGGACTGATTTTCTCACTGAGGTTCTCTTTACAATATATTAAGTAAGTAATCTTAAATAAAACATTAGGTTTATGAAAGCATCCCTCACACACACTTAATATCTTACAAGTTCATGCCAGTGATTCAAATTTTGCACATGAAGTTATCACAAATGATTACCAAAGGTCGTCTGTGTCGTTTAGTGACCTTTCCTGATAATATTGGGTGTCCAATCTAAATAACTGGAAACCCAATATTATCACGGAAGGTTACTAAAGCCAGGCAAATGAAACAGGAGTTCCAGCAATTCTTTAACAAATGCCTAGTGTCCTCACCTGGGTATTACCCTACTCGATTGGTGCCTATACTCTCCCCAAAATTAAAACTAGCTGGATCGAATTTTGGATAAAACTTGCTTCTCAATAAATAGTATATACAGAATTTGTGGTTGATGAATAGAAAATTATATTCATTGATTCGCTTCCAGAGATATATTTCCATAATTAGAAAAAGGTGAAGTCCACGAATTATTATGAGTGGGCTAGAGACTATGATATCTGATCTACACATCCTCTTCCCTTCCTAAACCCGCCCTGCTCGTTACCTATCCATTTCTCCGTTCTCGCTCTCACTCTCTCAATCACTACCCTACTGTACACCTTCCCTAATACACTTAGAAGACATATTCCTCGGTGGTTACCACACACTCTTCTTTCCCCTTTACCCTTATATAGGGGGACTATTATGGCTGTCTTCCAGTTATCAGGTGCACTCCCCTTCTCCCATGCTAGGTTGCAAATTTTCAATACCCATTCGATCACTATCTCACCACCATACCTCAGCATTTCCCCACACACTCCATCTATTCCTGGTGCTTTCCCCAACTTCACTATTTCCATGACTTCACACACTTCTGGCCTCCTGATCCCCCACCTCCTCCTCCACTAATTCTCTTCTTCTCCCTCCCATACCCCATCCAACTATGTTTGCTGGTGCTTCATTCCTTACATTCAGCAATTCGTTGAAGTACTCCCTCCATCTTTTGACTCTCTCTTGCTTCTCGGCTAGCACTCGCCCATTCTGATCTTTCACACCCTTACTGTTTCCCTTGCTACCTTCCCTAACTTTCTTGACTTCTTTCCAGAACAGTTTCACACACTACCTCCATTTTTCACTCAGATTCCTTCCTAATTCCTCATCTACTCTTCTCTTACTTTCCTTCCCTACTCTCTTCACGACTCTCTTTTTCTCCACACACCTCGCTCCTTTTCTGTTTTTCCAAATCTTCATTCACTCTACTACCAACCACTCTCTATACACTTTCTTCTTGTCCCTTCCCTCTTCTCCTTACTCCACACACCTCCTCACACGCTGTACAGATCAATTCCTTAAACACTTTGCTCACCTCCTCTACTTCCTCCATACCTTCCAGGTCAAACCTACCTAGTCGTATTTCTACTGCTCTCCTGAACTCTTCCTTGATTTCTTCCTCCTGTAGCCTCTCCACCCTCCTCGTCATTCCACTTTCCTCTCTCCTCCCTCCAGCTCTCCTCACCCACTTCTTCTGTATTCTAATTTTAGCTACTACTACATAATGGTCAGACAGACCCCCTCCAATACCCCTATACACCCTAGCATCCAGCACAGATTTCTTCATTTGTTCAGCCACACATATACTGTATAATCAATCAGTGCCTTTCGTTCCACCACTGTCTTATCCTTATTCCTCTACACCACTTTCCATGTGTACCTGTGTATCATTCTGTGTCGGAAGAAGGTGTTAGCTATCCACAGCCTAGGCCCTCCCCACACATACGTCCGCAAGTGCACTACCATTCCCATTCACCTCTGACGGTACACCCCACCCTCCCATCACTCCATCAACTTTCTTATCACCCACCTTCCCATTCATATCCCCAATCAGAAATATTCTTTCGTTCTTGCCAAAGTTATCCAGGCACGCCTCCACATTCACCCAGAACTCCTCTTTCTCACTTACAGTTTTATCCTCTGTCGGAGCATAGACACACACAATCACCTACGTTTGTATTCCTACTTTCATTCTCACCCACACAATCCTTGAACCCACAGACCCATAGTCTCTTACACGCTCCTTCCATTTGTTACTTACATACAAACAAGCACTTTCTCTCGCTGCTCCCTCACTCACTCCAGCACACATACCCATTCCACACTCCCACTCTCTCACATCTGTACCCCTCCATTTGGTCTCAGTCATTCCACGTACATCCATATTGTAATGGAAGCCAACATTTTCCTCTGGAATATTTGGTTATATATGTACAGTTTATATATACATATAATATATATATATATATATATATATATACAGAGAGAGAGAGAGAGAGAGAGAGAGAGAGAGAGAGAGAGAGAGAGAGAGAGAGAGAGAGAGAGAGAGATATGTATACATATACTGTACATTTATAACCAAATATTCCAGAGAACATTTTTGGTTTCCATTACAACATGACATTTGACAAACGTGTTGTAGACTTTTACCGTGTGGTGTGTTGGTCGTGGAAGATTGCAGGGATATATCTTCACTTATATAGTGTGTGTGTGTGTGTGTGTGTGTGTGTGTGTGTGTGTGTGTGTGTGTGTGTGTGTGTGTGTGTGTGTGTGTATGTGTGAGAAAAAAAAACGTTATCACAAATATTTCCTATTCACTTATATGCAATAGAGTACTAAGTAAAAATCGAAACATATCCTGGAATTGATCTATCTATCTATCTATATGCTCAGGCCCAATCCCCAGTTTGGGGGTAGCCGACTCAAGACAGAGCAAGAACAGGGAAAACATAAAAACAACACAAAACAAAAAATAAACACAGATAAAAAACACAAACTCTCACACAACCAGGTCACCCAGGAGAAGACCCAGAGACCAGGGTTACCAAGGTCGCTCCAGCACTCCCCCGGCCCCTGACCACCCGGAGAGGTTCCGATCACGGCAGGCAGACATGCAGCGGAGCCAAAGCCACAAGCCCTCCCACCACACTTCCAGGCACACCCTTCATATTAATCGTCTCCCCGGGCCAGGCGCCTGATGGACTATTATCTAGTCCAACTTGCGCCCGACCCCTTACTCCAAATGACTACGTTTCACTCAACTATTCACAAGCATTCTCCATTCACTCCTGTCCACCACCACTTCCCCTGCCTGATCTATAGTCATTCCTCTAACATCCAAAGCCTTTCTTACACAGTCTCTCCATCTCAATGGGGGTCTTCCTGCCCTTCTATCTCCCCTTGTACCTGACTCACTATTCTCTTTGTAAGCCTTTCATCTCCCATTCGTTCAACATGACCATACCAGCTCAGCACCCTTCTGTGCACTCTGGCTGACAAATGTTCCTGCTGCCCCACTCTCCTACGTATCTCTTCATTCCTCAATCTGTCTCTACGAGTAACTCCACACATACTCCTCAAGCAGCTCATCTCCATCACATCCAGCCCTCTTTTCTCCTTTTCTTCAGAGCCCATGTCTCAGCCCCATACATCACTGTTGGCACAACAATTCCTTGATACAGTGCACTTTTTACTTTCACTCCGAGATTTCTCGTCTTCCACATTTTTTTTTTTTTTTTTTTTTTTTTTTTTTCTATATTCCAACTTACTTCCTCTCGGGCATAGGCTGAGAGCCTTAACATTCACCGCTTTACAATGAACAGTGAAGCCCGTGAGGTCTTGTTCCAGTCTAGGGAGTGAGACATGTGAAGCACGTAGAGTACAACGAGCACCTGCCATCTTGCCTTCACATGAGGCACGGTGCTCACTCATGGCCCGAAACGACCCCATCTCTGAAGCCACCTCGTTCCCGTGCTTCACTGTCTCACCACCTACACTCGGACTCTCACACTTACACACACACAACGCCACCTGTTGAGCAGATAACTCACCAGGCATTGCACCCCTATAGCATATTTTGAATATGGGAATATTCATACAGTGCTATTTAATCAGGGAACAATGAGGGTATTTTATTGACGTTTCGGTGGGCTTGTGGTAATGCACTGATACTAGGTACAGCACAAATTCCATCCCAATAATATCTTCCCATTGATACATCGGGATTTGAACCCGGGACCTTTGGATTACCAGGCCAGTGGCAAGACCACTCCACCACACCTCCCATTGCTCCGAAAACCTTCCTTCCTTCACACACTCTCTGTTTTACCTCCACTTCCATACCTCCACTCCTGCTTATTGTTCCTCCTAGATATTTAAAACACTCTACTTGTTCCAATATTTCCCCATCCAGCCTCACATCTAGATTCACCCTATGCTCTCCCCTATTACACACCATTACTTTACTTTTATTGACGTTCACCTTCAGAATTGAATTGGAATTGATAACTGTTCGTATATTTCATCCACCACTCTCTTTAGCTTGTCTTATATTCTCTGCTATTATTTTTCATTCTGGCTATTATGAGACGATCTTATGCAGCTTGGGAAGGACGTCTAGCCATCAGAGAGGTGTAGCATATCTTCATATTAATTCGTTGACTATCATAAATTCTTCCTAAACAGAGTAAAATCGTCTAATGATAGGCATGATAAAAATCAAAGTAACTACATCCGTACCGAAAGGGTTAAATGGTTTATGTTGTGTTCGGTTTGTTTATTTGTATTATTATTATTATTATTATTATTTTTTTCAGTTTCCTCACTAGACCTCGATCAAACTTTAAAAAGAAACACTCCTTGGATACCCTTCGAGATAAATCATATTCATATTCGGTCAACTTTTCAAAGTTATCTCAACGCAAGAAAAGATATATTATTGTTATTCTCACCACTATGAATGGACGAGAGCTTGGGGGGATATTTTATTTATTTATTTTCTTATTTATTTATTATTACTTTTAGCTTACTCCCTATGCCTCCATTAAGGTTAAAATATAACCCAAAGACCCCCAAGACCCCCCTTCGAGATAAATGTCTACATTTTTCGGTAGAAGAATGTCTCGCATAAAGGCCAGTCACTCCTAAATTGCAGCCTCGCTGTCGCTCGCCAAGAAAACATATATATATATAGCGCAAAAAGTCTTAAAATTTACCAAAATAACATGGGATAAATGGTCTAAAATCGTCAAATCAATGCGGTAAACGTATTAAAATCTCAAAACTACAGTAATGTTGCAAATGTCTTAAAATCTCGAAAGTACAGTAATTCAGACTCACCATCTATCTATCTATCTATTGCCGGACGCCTTACTACCCTTACAAGGGTGGCCATACACAGAATGCCCCCAAGCGGACCTATTCCCTGTGAGAGGGACAACCCGAGCCAGTTTAGTGAAGGACTTACAGGATTGACCACTCAATTTAGGATCCGTCCGACTCCGAGGCCCTCTGTGTATCTTGTTAGCACTATTTTTCTACAGTGGTGTTCGGCTAGTCCATCCACTAACCTGCCTTACCCTTAGGTAAGCAGTACGGATTTGTATCAGGTTTACTCCCCTAGACAGGTTGCCAACCAAGGCTGACGAGTCCCATCCACCCGGATTTGTATAAGGTTGTCTCCCCTAGATGAGTTGCCGACCAAGGCTCACCTAAACTAGCATAGCAACCTTAACCCCCTTGAGGATCGAGACGCATTTTGACAGTTTATTCTGGCTATCGTTACACGATTTTATACAGCTTAGGAAGGATGTGTGGGAAGTAAAAGGGTAATGATTGTCTCAATTAACCCTCTGACTTTAATATACCTGTCCTAATGTGAATAAAATCGTTTAATAATAACCAGAACATGAAAACTAAAAAAACGCGTTATAATCCACAATGGAGTGTTAGCGAGCCTGTAATTTAGTGGGAACCAGCCTTCGGCCGGAAATTTGTTCTACCAAGAATTGTACAAATTTATCCGGAAGATATATTGGGGGTATATTCTTAAGTTTGATAGAGGTCTATGGAGCAAACTAAAATATGTATATCATAGTACAAAAATAAATATATAAATAGAATAATCCTCCCCCCGCCCATTCTTAATGAATTCGTCGATCTTGTTTTAATCAAATATAATGTAAGTAACGCCAGCAAACTAAATTAATTCCTCTCCTGGCACAGACACCGAAGTAATATTATTTCCATTTCTTGGCATACGAAGAAAATATATTCATTCTCTTAAAGCATTTAGAAAGTTGTGATGTACAATGTCTGCTTGTATTATATATTTTGTTCTCGATTTTAACAGTAACCTATTCTAACCTTATTTTAAACTTAAGTAACCTCAAGATTAACCCCAACTGTACCGCCGACGTGTTTTTCATTTTACTCTGGCAACTAATAGACGATTTTGTTTTCATCTTAGAAAGGAAATCTACCAATTCAAAGGCTACAGACTATCTCAAGCCATCCTTTTATCTAACATATATCCTGTCTACCCTACATAACATCGTCGTAATGCAGCTATCAAATAATATATCCATTTATCTATCTATCTATCTATCTATATGCTCAGGCCCAATTCTCATTTTTCCAATTTTTATTTTTATTTTCTATTTCATTCTATTTTATTATTTTGTTTTCCTTTTTTCTTGGGGGTGGCCGACTCAAGACAAAGCAAGAACAGGGAAAAAAAAATAAAAAATAAAGCAACGAACAAACACAGATAAAAACACAAATTCACACACATCTAGGTCACCCAGGAGAAGACCCAGAGACCAGGGTCACCAAGGTCGCTCCAGCACTCTCCAGGCCCCCGACCCGAACGCCCGCCACTTTCTGGTGCAGATAGCCTTCTCTCTCTCTCTCTCTCTCTCTCTCTCTCTCTCTCTCTCTCTCTCTCTCTCTCTCTCTCTCTCTCTCTCTCTCTCTCAGGTTATATTAACGTATTAGTTTTGGAATTTCCAAAATTCGTTTTAAGCTTCCATAGTTCGATCACTTATCTTTATATCTATTTACTTGAACATTCTCAGCGCAGTGAAATTATTATTTTGGTTCGTTGTTGGAAATTCGTTGTGATGTTATGCAAACAGAATCGTTGTTATATACGTATAAGGTTAAACCATGCACAATGTATCAGAATATGATACATTTAACTTGAATGAGGTTTGAGATGTGACTTGAATGTAATCTGGGGAGGCACCTTATTTGTTTATTTATTTATGTTTTTTTTTTCGTTTTTTTTTATTCGGGGACAAATTAATATTAATTGCTCGGACATTTTAAAAAACAATAAAAATTAGCAGTAATAAGTATAACTAAGACACACACACACACACACACACACACACACACACACACACACACACACACACACACACACCATATGACTCCCTCACGATGTCTGATGAACTACTATACCTTTCATCTTAAAAATCAAAGGGGTAAATACTTAAACAAAAAATACTCTTGTTCTGAGAGTGAGGGTCCGAGCGTGGGGGTGAGACTGTGAAGCGCAGAGGCGAAGCGGCTTCAGAGATGGAGTTGCTTCGAGCCAGGGTGCTTCGCATGTCTCACTCCCTATACTGGAACAAGACCTCACGGGCCTCATCGTGTTCAGCGGTGTAGTGTAAAGGCTCTCAGCCTATGCCCGAGAGGAAGTAGTTGGAATATAAAAAAAAAAAAAAAAAAAAAAAAAAAAAAAAAAAAAAAAAAAAAAACATACTTAAGTACTTAAAATTAAATATATAACTAATTGATATAAATAATATATAACTAATTGATATAAATAATCTGCATAAACTATAATACATTAATATACTTAAGGGGGTAGTGGTTATTTGTTGGTATTTACTTATTTATTTTATATGTTTTAGTTTCCTCGCTAGACCTCCATCAAGGTAAACAAACAACACCCCCTAGACCCTTTTTCAAGATAAATTTGTACAGTTTTCGGTAGAAAAATGTCCCGGCCAAAGACCGGTTCCTCCTAAAAACAATAGGCTTTCTATCGCTCACCAGGATATAATCGACACCTAAATGGCACGAAAGGTCTTAATATTGACAAACAAATGGGGCAAATTGTTTTACAATCACCAAACTAATGGGTCGAACGTCATAAATGACGAATACTAATGGGGCTAAACATGAGGGAAAAGGGTCCAGCAAAAAAAAACCCTACCCCCTTAAATATATAAGCCTAACCCTTTATCTCCCACAGTGTGTGAATTTTTATTTTGTGTGTGTGTGTTCATTGTTTGCTGTTGTGTTGTCCCTATTCGGGCTTTGACTTGAGCCCCCCCCCCCCTCTAAAAAAAAAAAAAAAAAAAAAATAGGAAAAATGGGGATTGGGCCTGAGTATATACACACATACATACAACTAGTAGCCAATAAACTCTGTCGACGTATTTAAGGGGACGTTTTTCTCTGGGTCCCCCTCTCCCTCATGTTTAGCCTTATTAGTTTTTGATATTTTAAGAAGCTCGCTCCATTAGTTTGGCAATTTATAACATTTCGGCCGATTTCTTTGTAAATATTTAGATCTTTCGTGCCATCTGGGTGTCGATAATTTCCTGGAGAGCAATGTCGATTATTTCATGGCGAGCGATAGCGAGCATGCAGCTTTGGAGAAACTGGCCCCTTCAATAAGATGTATACATAATATTATATCTTGAAGGAGGTCCTTGTTTTTTTTTTTTTTTTTTGTGTTTTGTTTTTTTAAAGCTTGATGGAGGTCTAGGGAGCAAACTAAAAAGAACATAATAATCCTCAAGACCATTATTTTTGTCACCTTTTCTTTTGGTCTTCATTTGCAGAATTCTTTAAACTCTAAAAGCCCCTTTATTAGGTTAAGGATTTAGTGCGTTAATCTTTACCTCTGCTAAAAGTCTTTAATAAGCTTCAGGAGAGGTATTGGGGTTTCTGTATCCCCTTCTCCCTCATGTTTAGTCTCATTAATTTTGAGATTTTAAGACGTTCGGCCCATAAGTTTGGTGATTGTAAGACCGTTGTACCCAACTTCTTTGTCAATATTTTGTGCCATTAATGTGTCGATTTTTTCCTGGCGAGGAATAGCAAGCCTGTAATTTAGTAGGAACAGGCCTTCGGCCGGAATACTTTTCTACCGAAAATTGTACAAATTTATGTGGAAGATATATTGGGGGTGTATTTTAAAGTTTAATAGAGGTCTAGGAAGCCAACTAACATAGAATATATCATAGTACAATAATAAATATAGAAATAGAATAATTCGTCGATCTTGTTTTAATCAAATATAATGTAAGTAACGGCAGCATACGGAATTATTTCGTCTCGTGGCACAGACACCTAAGTAATATTATTTCCCTTTCTTGGAATACGAAGAAAAAAATTTCATCCTCTTAACGCATTATGAAAATTGTGATGTACAATGTTTGTTTGTATTATATATTTTGTTCTCGATTTCAACAGTATTGTTTCTCCATTTGTATTTTATTTTCCACTAATCCAACACTCCATTTAAATTAATACCATAAAGTGTTAAGAACATCTACTGACTTCACAATATGTTTGTATTGTTCTCCGTTGCTTAATTATACTTTTCAATAAACGTATGTTAATAAAAATCTTGCTGGTGAATATATATAAACTAGTATTATACATACAATGAATACGGACAAACACATTACATATTAGGCTACACTCTCTTCGCTAAATATATAATAATGATAATAATAACTAAATAAACAATACTAAATACATATCTAAATAAAATAATATAAATCTTTCACTCCTTCAACTTTGGGGGAGACTCTTGTTGCAGGCAGCTTGGCCATTTGTATCTTTCACTCAGATAGAAAACAAATGCAGGGTACAAGTGGGCTTAAATGACTTAGAATATGGGTGAAAGAATTATTGATATGTCATTATATGCGTTATATGTTTGTTGTTTGTTTGTTTCAATGTTGCGTGTATTGTGAATATGGTGTGTATGGATGAAGCGGGATAAGAGGAAACGGCCTTTGGACGGAACTTGTTCTACCGAAAAATGTACAAATTTATCTTGAAGGGGGGTCTAGGGGGTGTTTTTCTAAGCTTGATGAAGGTCTATCGAGGAAACTAAGAAATAAGGGAATACATGAATTAATATAAGGGAATACATGAATTAATATATTACACAAAAAACGGCCCATCTGCCCTAAGTCGAAAAGATTAGGAATTGTTGTTTCTTTATCTTATTTAGTTTGCTTCCTAGACCTCCATCAAGTTAAAACAAAAAATGCTCCCAAGGTCCTCCCTTCTTGATAAGTTTATGCATTTTTCAGTAGGACAATTCCCAGGCCAATGATCGATCCTTCTTAAATTACACGCTCGCTACCTCTGGCCAGGATAAAGTCGACACCTAAATGGCACGAAAGGTCTTAATTTGAAGGAAGACGACAACGTGCTGGAAGAGTTATAAAGTGACCTGACCTCTCTCTCTCTCTCTCTCTCTCTCTCTCTCTCTCTCTCTCTCTCTCTCTCTCTCTCTCTCTCTCTCTCTCTCTCTCTCTCACACACACACACAGAGACCCCATGGTATAGTGTAATTACCGGGGAATTTCCAAGTTAAGGGGGCCCACCTCGTTTTTTTTATTTTTATTTCCCTCTCCCTTTGGCTTGTATCCATTCGGCCTCATTCAGCCTGCTGTTGTAAGACGTTTACCCCTATCCAGGTGTCAATATTTTCCTGGCGAGCGGTAGCGAGCTAGCAAATATATATATTTTTGTTTTGACAGCAAGCTAAAAATTTAAATTTTTCGATAGAAAAATATCTCCGGCGAAGCCAGATTTCTCCATACAATGCTGGCTCGCTATCGCTCGCCAGGAAGAAATCGACACCTGGATTGGGATAAACGTCTTAAAACAGTTGGCTGAATGGGGCCGAAAGGATACAAGCCAGAGAAAGAGAGAAAAGGAGAGAAAGAGAAAAAAAGCAGGTGACCCCCCTTAACGTGTGGTAATTATTATCTTGCAACATACACAGAGCACTCTCGAAATATTGAAATGTTAATGTAATTCAGCATTCATCCTGGGCTTATAATATATAATAATGTCTGTAGCATAATTATATAATTATGAACTCATAATGAGGCTTGGGGCGATATTTTGTTGTCATTTATTAGTGATTACGAAGCACTATTATAAGCTTTTACTAACTAATTATACTGATATAGCATTATAATTAAATGGTTTGTCCCTTAAGCATATTTTGAATTTTACTTAAGGGGAGAGGGACCTTTTTTTTTTTTTTTTTTTTTTTCTTATAATTTATATATTCTTTTATATCTTAGTTTTCTCGCTAGATCTCCATCAAGCTTAGAAAAACACCCCTTAGACCCCCCTTCAAGATAAATTTGTACATTTTTCGGTAGAAAAATGTCCCGGCCGAAGGCCAATTCCTCTTAAAATGTCAGGCTCGCTATCGCTAGCCAGGAAATAATCGACACCTAAATGGCATTAAAGGTCTTAAAATGTACAATGAAATGGGGCGAAAGGTGTTCAAATTCCCAAACTAATGGGCCGAACGTCTTATAATCTCAAAACAAAACACGAGGGAGAAAGGGGACCAGATAAACGACCCATCAGCCTCACATTAATGCTTAACAAGGACGTACTTTATTGCTTTAGAATATCTTAGTACTCATATTTATCATACCATATTTATTACGCCTGTGAAGTACTTAAAACAACTCTGACAACAATTATAAAATGAGCAACATGGATAACAATAATTAGCTAATCAATTTATTATCAATAAAACACGGTGCAAGTTTTAACCAGACTAATTGAGCTTCAAGAAAATATCAATGAAAAAATAGTCGTAATTATTTTCAATGTAATCATATAAAGGGGGAACGGATTATTTATTGGTCGAATTATATATATATAATTTTATATGTAGTATATTATATTTTAAAGTCTTCCCTAGACCTTTATTAAGCTGGGAAAAACATCGCCAAGAACCCCCTTCTAGATATATCCGCACATTTTTCGGTAGAGAAGTGTTCCGGCCTTCCTCCTAAATTACAGGCTCGCAATCGTTCGCCAGGTCCAAATCGACACCGAAATGGCACGAAAGGTGTTAATTAACAAATAAATGGGGCGAAAGGTCTTAACATCGATAAAGTAATAGGCCGAACGTCTTAAAATCTGAACACAAATGAGGCTAAACATGAGGGAGAAGGAGGGCCAGAAAACCCAATCATCTGCCCTTAATGAAGTGGAAGAGGATCAAAGAGGTGAAACTATCCTAATTAACCCTTTGACTATTTTAAAAAGTGCGTACGCTTTAACAGTGTACTCAGTTTATTTTTACACATAAACGTGCACACACACACACACACACTTCCTTCACATATACCCTCTCATACACACACATACACACACACAGACTCACTCACATATGCAGTACACCTACACAAACACACACACGCTCTCATAAACCCGCACACTCGCACATACTTAAAGATACTCAACACAGCTTTCGTAAAAAAGTTCCTGTTTAACAAACCTCTTAGACTTTTTCCACGATATCCTCAACCTCTACGATGAGAGTAAAGCTGTAGATATTATATACCTTGATTTTCAAAAGGCCTTTGACAAAGTTCCCCACAAACGATTACTGCTAAAACTAAAAGCGCATGGAATACAAGACGGTGTTGAAATGGATAGAAAATTGGCTCAGCGACAGAAAGCAAAGAGTAGTCATAAACGGTAAGGCATCTAAATGGACCAATGTGAGTAGCGGGGTACCCCAGGGATCGGTACTAGGACCAATTCTCTTTCTAATTTACATCAACGACATACTGTAGATGAGGGTCTCACCTGTACAATCTCAAAATGTGCTGACGATACAAAAATTGCAAATAGCGTACTCTCAAAAGAACAAGTTGACGATATGCAATACAATCTAGATAAGTTGTCATGTTGGGCCCAAATTTGGCAAATGAGTTTTAATGCGGATAAATGTAAAGTACTACATATCGGATACCAAAATGAGAAAGCAAACTATTTGATGAATGGCACTCAGCTTAAGAATGTAAACAGAGAAACCGATCTGGGAGTAACAATATCGAGTAACCTAAAACCGAGTCAACAATGTTCAGAAGTTGTTAAGAAGGCACACAAAACAATTGGCTTTATAGGCAGGTCATTTGAGCATAAATCCAAAGACGTTATCCTAACCCTTTACAATTCCTTAGTCCGCCCTCTTCTGGAATACTGCGTTCACTCCTGGTGCCCTTATTACCAAAAAGATATAGACAAGCTAGAACGAGTTCAACGTAGAGTTACCAAAATGATACCTAGCCTAAAGAACAAACCATACGAGGAGCGTCTTAGAGAATTGAATTTATTTCCTTTAATCCAGCGCAGATTAAGAGGCGACTTAATTCAAGTGTTCAAAATCATCAAAGGCATCGACAATATGAACTGTAGTAAGTACTTCACTATCAACCAATCTAATTACACGCGGGGAAACGGGTGCAAAATTATTGGTACATTTTTTAACTCACACGAAGCTAAACATTTCTTCTTCAATCGAGTTGTCAACTTATGGAATGGGCTTCCCCGAGATGTTATAGACTGCAGCACCGTTGATTCATTTAAACTTCGCCTAGACAAATATCTCGCATCAAACCCGCGACTGTGTATGTAAATTAATAACTTTATTTTATCCTCCCCTCAGTTACTAACCCATCTGTCCCCTACTAACTTCCTAATCCTGACACGGACATTAGTTTCAGGGCAGTAGCTCCCTTTCCAATGTTCCCTTACCCACTGTTTGGACACTTGATCCTCAGTGTTTTGGAGGACAAGCAGCCTAGAAGGGTCACTAGACCTGTTGTTGCTTGATTTCCTTTGTACCTTTGTACATATACAGAACGATGATAACACACATAAATAGATTCGTATTTCCATACGTCCACACAATCCATGTGCATATACTGTATACACTCACACATGCACCCTTCACACACACATACAAACACATCCTCTCAACCAATACCCACACACACACACTCTCATACACCAACATAGACTCACATACACACTCCCATACACCAACATACACTAATACACACACACACACACACATTTTACTTATGGTAGTCCATCGTAGTCCGATGATGACTTCCCTTCCTGCAAAGCAGGAAGAGAAAACCTGCGCATAAAAGAGTTTAGAGTGCCGAGGGAGGTGCGCAGTTCCAACTTCACTATCTTGGTACTGAACAGGGGTTGCTGATGGCAAGGGGGTGACCCAAGACGACCAGCTCCTGCTCAATACTGCAGGGGGCTGCCGGGATTCCAGTTTGTCGGAAACCGCCAGGACGTGACCCCAACGTCTGCTTTTCTCTCAGGGTGTGCTCCCCTAGCCTTTGTCTTAATAGACACACACACTGCGCACAAGGCAGTGTGTGTGTGCGGTTGTTGGTAGATGACAAGGATGCACATCATACCACTGGGGGCCACCGCATGCCCCGAGATCCTCTATTGATTTAGCCTGGGGTCGCAAGACACCCAGTTACCGTGTGTGGCCCCGGGGAGGCACAATAGGAGTCTTGGTGATGGAGAGGCTATGTACTGGCAGAGGGAGACTTACGCACTCGGCTCCCCTTTTCACCACAAGGGCTAGCCAGCAGCAGCAGCTGAAAGCAAGAATTGCATGCAAGCAAGCAGCACTACACCAACATGCTACTGCACTAGTCGCATCACATCACCCTGTGTGATAACACCTTCCCGTCCTCATTCAGACTCCCCTCCTGCCCTCGCCACTGCCCGCTAACCTTTCCTACCTCCCCGTCCTCATTCAGACCACCCTCCTGCCCTCGCCACTGCCCGCTAACCTTTCCTACCTCCCCGTCCTCATTCAGACTACCCTCCTGCCCTCGCGACTGCCCGCTAACCTTTCCTATCTCCCCGTCCTCATTCAGACTCCCCTCCTGCCCTCGCCACTGCCCGCTAAACTTTCCTACCTCCGTCCTCATTCAGAGTCCCCTCCCGCCCTTGCCACTGCCTGCTAACCTTTCCTACCTCCCCGTCCTCATTCAGACTCCCCTCCCACCCTCGCCACTGCCCACTAACCTTTCCAACCTCCCCGTCCTCATTCAGACTCCCCTCCCGCCCTCGCCACTGCCTGCTAACCTTTCCTACCTCCCCGTCCTCATTCAGACTCCCCTCCCGCCCTCGCCACTGCCCGCTAACCTTTCCTACCTCCCCGTCCTCATTCAGACTCCCCTCCCGCTAACCTTTCCTACCTCCCCTTCCTCATTCATACTCCCCTCCTGCCCTCGCCACTGTCCGCTAACCTTTCCTACCTCCCCGTCCTCATTCAGACTCCCCTCCCGCCCTCGCCACTGCCCGCTAACCTTTCCTACCTCCCCGTCCTTATTCAGACTCCCCTCCCGCCCTCGCCACTGCCCGCTAAGCTTTCCTACCTCCCCGTCCTCATTAAGACTCCCCTCCCGCCCTCGCCACTGCCCGCTAACCTTTCCTACCTCCCCGTCCTTATTCAGACTCCCCTCCCGCCGTCGCCACTGCCCGCTAAGCTTTCCTACCTCCCCGTCCTCATTCAGACTCCCCTCCCGCCCTCGCCACTGCCCGCTAACCTTTCCTAACTCCCCGTCCTCATTCAGACTCCCCTCCTGCCCTCGCCACTGCCCGCTAACCTTTCCTACCTCCCCGTCCTCATTCAGAGTCCCCTCCCGCCCTCGCCACTGCCCGCTAACCTTTCCTACCTCCCCGTCCTTATTCAGACTCCCCTCCCGCCCTCGCCACTGCCCGCTAAGCTTTCCTACCTCCCCGTCCTCATTCAGACTCCCCTCCCGCCCTCGCCACTGCCCGCTAACCTTTCCTAACTCCCCGTCCTCATTCAGACTCCCCTCCTGCCCCCGCCACTGCCCGCTAACCTTTCCTACCTCCCCGTCCTCATTCAGAGTCCCCTCCCTCCCTCGCCACTGCCCGCTAACCTTTCCTACCTCCCCGTCCTCATTCAGACACCCCTCCCGCCCTCGCCACTGCCCGCTAACCTTTCCTACCTCCCCGTCCTCATTCAGACTCCCCTCCCGCCCTCGCCACTGCCCGCTAACCTTTCCTACCTCCCCGTCCTCATTCAGACTCCCTTCCCGCCCTCGCCACTGCCTGCTAACCTTTCCTACCTCCCCGTCCTCATTCAGACTCCCCTCCCGCTCACCTTTCCTACCTCCCCGTCCTCATTCAGACTCCCCTCCCGCCCTCGCCACTGCCCGCTAACCTTTCCTACCTCCCCGTCCTCATTCAGACTCCCCTCCTGCCCTCGCCACTGCCCGCTAACCTTTCCTACCTCCCCGTCCTCATTCAGACTCCCCTACCGCCGTCGCCACTGCCCGCTAACCTTTCCTACCTCCCCGTCCTTATTCAGACTCCCCTCCCGCCCTCGCCACTGCCCGCTAACCTTTCCTACCTCCCCGTCCTCATTCAGACTCCCCTCCCGCCCTCGCCACTGCCTGCTAACCTTTCCTGCCTCCCCGTCCTCATTCAGACTCCCCTCCCGCTCACCTTTCCTACCTCCCCGTCCTCATTCAGACTCCCCTCCCGCCCTTGCCACTGCCCGCTAACCTTTCCTACCTCCCCGTCCTCATTCAGACTCCCCTCCCGCCCTCGCCACTGCCTGCCCGCTAACCTTTCCTACCTCCCCGTCCTCATTCAGACTCCCCTCCCGCCCTCGCCACTGCCCGCTAACCTTTCCTACCTCCCCGTCCTCATTCAGAGTCCCCTCCCGCCCTCGCCACTGTCCGCTAACCTTTCCCCCACCAACTGTACCACCCACCATTAACACCCCCTCCACCACCATCATTAACCCCAGCACCATCTCCACCTCCCTCACTCCCCCGCTATACCTGTCCTCCACCCAAGCCAAGTTCTAGGATAGTAGAACCTCGGCTAGACCACAGACCTTTCAGTAGAAATATATATATATATATATATTTTTTTCTTCATATCACCCCAGCCCTCTGTAGATACGCACGCACGCACACACACGCACACACACACACACACACACACACACACACACACACAGCCCGTAGCCTAGTAGGTAGAGCTCTCGTCTCACACGAGGGGTCGGGGGTTCAATCCCCGGCCGGGCAGAGACAAATTGGGCTTGTCTCCTTTCATGTGTTAGCCTCAGTTCATCTAGCTGTAAATAGGTACCTGGAATAAGTGGACGACGTTGTGACGTCCCATCTGGGGTTGGCAAAAATGGTACAAGGCGAGATGGGTATCATATGGTTCACCTAAGCTGATGGCTACCTAAGCCTTCAGGCGAGACGGTACCGTCTATAGTGAGAATGGTACCATACAGATCCACCCTAAGCCTTCGTTTCCGATGTCGCCAATTGGCTAAATACAGACTACACACACATCCACAGCCATTCCAACAGTACATAAAACACTTAACATGCATTTCACGATATACATTCCCAGTTAAGGAGGCGCGATAATAATGAGCTTAGCTCGCATTGCGTGGATTCCCCTTTACGAACAAGTAACTGAGTAACTGAGTAACTGCCATACACCAACATCGACTCGTACATCCTTTCCTTCCTGATTCCATACCCTCCCCCCCACTCCCCGCTAGGGTCACTAGATCTGTTGTTGCGTAATTTCCTTTATACTCCTTTGTACTCCCCCCACCCCCTCCTTCACACCCAGCATGTACACACACTGTAATTTAATGCAATTGCTTTGGTGCACAGTTAAATGGCAACCGTTGGTTCCCCAATATAAATGCTTCATAAATATTGATATCCAACCATCACTCTCTCTCTCTCCCTTTCTTGTTGACATTATAAAAAGACCTCCGTCTACGTATTGTGAAAAACCTGTTATCCTCCGGTAAATTGCGGGGGTGAGTGCGTGAAGTGAGAGACAGTGAATGGATTGATGGATACATGTTTTTCATAATACGTGTTGCTAGCCCCAAACGCGTGAGCAACTGTGGCTTTCAACCATCCAACACATCTCCTTTTATTTATGTGCATCAAATATGTTAAACACAAATAAAGTTTATTTTTACACCCTACCGTGGAAAGACTGCGGATACACCACTCCTGCCCGGGCCTCAAACAATGGCATGGCCCAGTCATACTGAGCTCATGACGCTGGTGGCATTGCCCCGGAGAATAGCCATCCCTAGTCTTTGCTTGAGCCAGAGAGTTTCCCGGGGTTCTCCTGAAACTTCTCTGATTTTACGGCCTATTTCATTCACCATATTGAGGGTGGTAGAGCCGAAGACTCCTGACGTTTCGAATGCCAGAGGCTCGAACTGATGACTTCTGGCGATGGCTTGATATTTTTCTTGCTTTCTACTTTCTGCTATCCGGGCGGCTTCACCTGCTTCGTTGGCGTTTCTGGTGATGTTGGTCATGGAGAAAGTGTCAACACATGTGGCATCCCACACGAGGCACTGGCCATTCTTGTAAGGGAAGGTGGTCATCCCATCTGGCCGTTTGCCGTCTTCTATGAAAAGTCCATGTGGTTCAAGGATTGATGCACGGTTAGCACTCTGCAGGGCCCGTTTTATGACATAATTTAGTGCAGAGTGTCTTGGCAGGCGGCCTGCGCTGTGACTACATGACAAGGCATGGTGACCTTAGGCATTCATCAACACACTACACTTGCAAGTGTGTGGGTGACAAACTGCCACACCCACTCTGAGCGCGATGGCAACCCGGAGTGCTTCAGCATTCAAGTGAGTTCCAAAGGGTGGGATGGGGATGGCATGTAACCACAAGCCACTCTCCAAACGGGCGGCTGCCTGGAGGCGTGCTTTTGCAACCTGGTCCGCATTGGTTAGGAGATTTTCTTGAGTTTTCTTTGCCGAGATGGTATCCCATGTTTTCTGCTTGCTCCTGGCGGTACCCTGAGGCTCCTCCTCTGCTCCTGTACTTTCCTTCCAGGTGTTAATCGCTTCTGCTACGTCCCTAATAAGTGTCATTCCGGGTTGAGAAGGAAGGATGGACACTACAAGGTCGTTGGTCGCGATAAGGGAAGAGATAAAGGCAGGGGAGGCAATATCAGTGGCTCTCCGTATGCCCAAGCCCCTGAGGCGGACAGGAAGAGTGGCTTTTGCCCAGTTCCGATCTTGAAATTCAACGTTGGTGATGCTGGTCACTGCTTCTCGAATTATGTTGTCTAATTCTAGGAGGCCGCTATTGTTCGTGTAAGTCATCGATGTGCACAATAGACACAGACACTCATGCTCACACAGGGACTACTTATACAAAACGAAAATTCACCTTAAAGTATGAAAAGAAAATCTAAGAGAGGATCAACTACAAAAGGTGGTAGGTCAATCCAGAATTATTACTATCTAGCTATCTATCTATTGCCGGACGCCGTGATCCCCGAAGGGGTGGCCACGAACGAAACGCCCCAATGCACCTCTGTCCCCAGTCTTGTTGACGCCCCTCCTCCAATCCAGCAACGCTTTCACGCATATACTTCTTAACTCCATCCTTCCACCTCCTGCTCGGTTTACCTCTCCCTCTTTGTCCTTCCACTTCACTCTAATACACTCTCTTAGTCATGCTTTCACTTCACTTCCCATACGTTCCACATGGCCGAACCATCTCAAGGTGTTCCTTTTCACACTTCCCAGCACATCTACATCCACACCACACCGCTCTTGAATTTCCTCATTCATCTGTTTATTCGTCCATGTAACTCCACATGTTACCTTTATTGCTACCCGTCGTCAACTTCCGGAGGACTATCCTTTATTCTTCAACAATACAAAAATTAACCCTTCATCATCTCTCAGTATTCTAGGTGTCTCTTTTTATGCTGCTCTCTCTTGGAAGGACCATAAATTAACCCTTCATCTCCTCTCAGTATTCTAGGTGTCTCTTTTTATTCTGCTCTCTCTTGGAAGGACCATAAATTAACCCTTCATCTTCTCTCAGTATTCAAGGGGTCTCTTTTTATTCTGCTCTTTCTTGGAAGGACCATATTACCCCTCTTGCTAAGGCAGCCTCCCAGAAGCTAGGTGTGCTCAACTGCCTCAAGGGGTTCTTTACCCCTGCACAGCTTCTTGCTCTGTACAGGGGCACAGTGCATCCGTGTATTGAGTGTTGTTCACATGTGTGGGGAAGATCATCTCACACAACACTTCTAGACAAAGTAGAAAGGAAAGCCTTTTGTATCATTAACTCCCGTCAACTCACTGATTCTCTGCAATTTCTCTCTCTTCGCTGACATTCTCCATAGCCTGACCGTTCAACCTCACCTCACAATCTGTGGCTGCACCCCTTTCAAAAAACATAACCTTGCTCTTCCCCGCATTTACCTTCAGATTCCGTTTTTCACACGCCGTTCCAAACATATTTACCAGACCCTGCAACTCTCAACTTCACTCGTTTCCTTCCCTTATCAGCGGTACACCAACATCCACTGCTCTTCCCTGTATTTCTTTTATGACTCCATCCATATATATATTGAACAACCATGGGGACATCACACACCCTTGCTTTAACCCAACATTCAGATCAAAGAACTCGCTCTGTTCATTCTCCACACGCACTGACGCCTCTGCACCCTCATACATGCTCTTTACTGCTTTCAGCAACTTGCCATCTACTCCGTATATTCTCAGTACTTTCCACATACCTTCTCTATCAACTCTGGCATAGGCCTTCTGCAAGTCCATAAAGGCAGCATACAACTTTTTTCGCTTCTCCAGATATTTCTGAATTAATACAACACTAGTAATTTTGTCACTTCTACAAGATATGAGATTTAAATCATTCGTAGCAGAGGCTTAATTAACTGAAAAGCAATGCTGTGTACCTATTTCTTTCTAAGTTACTATAGCATGAGTATATTCAAGCAAGTCTGGGAAGTAGGTGAGAATAGTTGAGAAAACATATATACACCTTGCATTTAGGCAAGCCCATGATATTTGAGAGAATGTTATGAAAGCTACACGTAGAGTTATGGAACCTTTCCAGATGTATAACTGGACGTTCTTAACATTTACTCGAAATATAGAAACCTAAACAGCAGCTATAAATGCAAGGCTTAGTGTGGGTCAAAGACGACAATCATCATGTTAAGCACTATTTAAATGTATGATACAATGAACTCGGTTGGTGATGACTCCCCGACCAATGTAAGGGTAGGTATTTGGTTATGCTAGACCCCCTTTTCCCTCATGCTCAACCCCATTAGTTTCGAGATTTTAAGAAGTTCGCCCGATTAGTTTGTCGATTTTAAGACCTTTCGCCCCATTTGCTGTCAATATTAAGACCTTTCGTGCTATATAAGTGTCGATTTATTTCCTGGCGAGCGAAAGCGAGCCTTTGATTTTAGAGGAACCAGCCTTCGGCCAGGACATTTTCCTACCAATTGTTTTTTATTCATCTCGTAGGGGGATCTTGGGGATGTTTTTTTTAAAGCTTGGTGGAGGTCTAAGGAAGAAACTAAATTAATTATAAATATATATATATATATATATATATATATATATATATATATATATATATATATATATATACAAATAAACTAGTAAGTAAACCACACCCTCTTATGGTTTGCGTTAATGAATGTCAACACATTGTCTGCTTCAGTTCTAAGAATGTCTTAAAATGAATCATTCCTAACCCTATCTTTAGGCAACTTATGGCTCAATGATAACCCGTTTAACTCGCAATAGAAAAGTCCCCGATTCGTATCCCGGGCCGAACGAAATGTATGAGCAGTTTCTAGAAGAAGAAATAATATACATTGATGAAGGGAGCGATATTTGTTTATGATTTACCTTGTTAAAATATAATTGAGTGCTAGGAAAAAAATATGCATTATGATCAATACCGTAACAAAAAAAATTATCGATTATCATCTCTCTGGGACAACATATTCATCAGCTCCCATTAAGGAGACTGCAAGCCATAGGGAACACATATTAGTCTTTTATGGGTGTGTAATCAGGTAATATTAAGACTTATTTTGGGATATAGGTATAAACAAAAAGATCTTCTGAATGTGTGTGTTTTTTTTTGTTTTTTTTTTTTTTCTATATTGTAAATAGTAAAGCAACACGAAATAAACTTAAAATAGCCCAATCAATAATGACAATAAATATAACACTAACTGAAGCCTCGTTAAAATAAATATTAAGCACAAATGATATTTATTACACGGCCTCCACTAGCAGAACACTGTACATTATACTTTATATTACGAAAAGTGTTATATTAATGATCCTGAACAATTCACACGTGGAATGATCCTAGCATTACCAACTTAGGGGAGCCCACCTCGCTTTTTTTTCTCTCCCTCTCTGTTTGGCTTGCATCCATTCTACCCCATTCAGCCTACTATTTTAAGACGTTTACCCCATCCAGTTGTCAATATTTTCCTGGCGAGCGGTAGCGAGCCAGCATATATATATATTTGTTTTGACAGCAAGCTAAATTTCTACATTTTTCGATAGAAAAATGCATCCGGCAAAGCCGGATTTCTCCATACAATGCTGGCTCGCTATCACTCGCCAGGAAGAAATCGACACCTGGATGGGGATAAACGTCTTAAAACAGTTGGCTGAATGGGGCCGAATGGATAAAAGCCAGGGAAAGAAAGAAAAGGAGAAAAAGATAAAAAGATAAAAAGAAGCCGGTGTCCCCCCTTAATTAATACCCTGCGAGCCAGTGCAGTATTTAACAGCAGCAATATTCCACAGGGGAACAAGGTCATTATAACGTGTTAATAGTACTGAGTGGGATGGGCGGAATATTTTTGGGTGCAATAATGTTGGGCCACTTTCACATTCATTCATATTTTATTCTGTACGCTTGAGGATCCATGTAAACTGATATTGTATTAGCGCAATTATATATGTATTAATTATTATACATATCAATTATATATGCATTAATTATTATACATATCAATTATATATGCATTAATTATTATACATATCAATTATATATGCATTAATTATTATACATATCAATTATATATGCATTAATTATTATACATATCAATCATTCATTGCAGCGACTAGTTAGATTGACATTACATAAATGCATGCATTCATGAATACATCCATCCTATCATCCATCCATACATACATACATTCACACTGTACATACATACATACATACATACATACATACATACATACACACTGTACATACATACACACTGTACAAACATACATACATACAAACATAACAGATACGATACATGCAGAAATAAGTAAGCCACAATTATTATACATATTTAAAAATATATATACGCTGTTGTAAGACAGGTAGGCTATAAGGAGTGTATAATAGAGGAGGTATGGCAAGAGCTTCACGGGACTATGGGAAGGATATGGTAATGTGAGGCGTGTCAATGGCAGTGTGATGGGAGGGAGGGAGGGGAGGAGGCATTGTATTATGTAAATGGGTAGATGGATGGCTGGATGAATATATTAATATAAAACAATATGTAGAACGGATACGGTACACACACACGTACACATACACACACGCACACTCATACGCTCACACACGCACACACATACACACAAACACACACACATACGCTCACACACACACACAAACACACGCTCACACACACACACACATATATATATATGCTCACCACCTTGCTATTGTTCTTTGGAGTCTGGAGCAGTTTCGACTTGTTGAGCTTGATTTTCTTTCTTTGTGCCTTCAGATCATTCACGCTGGGCTGGACGGGAGGCTCAAAGGTAGTTTTCGGAGACCATGAACTGGGAATCGGTGACGTTGGCCATTCAGTTGTTGAAGGAGTTGAAGGAGAGGCGTTCTTGTAGGTCCATGAACTGGGAATCGGTGACGTTGGCCATTGGTGGTAGAGGAGTGCCCCATTTTGCTCCTGCTTAGACAGAGAGGTCTTGGCAGAAGCAGCTGTTGTTTTGGGGCACTCCTCGGCTTCTGTGGTGGAGCTGGGTCTTCTTGGGTGTTGGAGGGCTTCTTCCTCTTGGTGTTTGATGGGGTTGCAGAGAAAGCCTCCTGAGGAATGATGATTGTCGGCAGGTTGTTGGAACTCAGCAGATAGGGGATCAGCTTGCAGATTCTAAGCTCATCCAAACCAGCGATGGCCATAGCTGTTTGAACGCAGGCATAGATCTTTGCCCTTAGAACCGCTTCCCCCTCTGCTGTAGTTGTTGTTTTCGCCTTTGGTGGATGATTCCGGGGGGAGAATGAGGAGCCCTTGACTGGGGCTCCTTCAGGGCCTTTGATGTTAATGGCCTCAGGTCCTCTCCTCCCAGAATAGACGGTGAATTCCACTGCTTCTCCATTCCTCAGCGAGGCTCTCGTGCTGCTTTTGTTGTTGTTGCTGATATTAGAGTGCTGACAAAAAATGTCCTCATTGTTGTTCATAGTAATGAAGCCAAAGCCTGCCTTGTGGTTGAACCACTTGACCATACCACTGGCTGTGGTAGTGCTGGTGGCCATGGTAGTGGTGGTCTAGAGCGAGTTCAGAGGCAGGAGTTGTTAGCAGCAGTGAGCAGTGCTTGGAGATTATTTCTTTTAAGACGGCCTCGTCATTTTTGTGTTCAGAGGACATGTAATTGCGGTAGAAGATCTTAATTTCATTGGGGGGGTCAATGTTGGGAGGGCTTTGGGTTTACCATTTTTCAAGATGGTGGTTGATGGTGCTGGAGATGTCGGAGTTGGAGTATCCGTTATTTACTAAAACTTGGGATAGTCTTTCTAGTTCCTGGTGGGTGTCGACCCAGGTAGAGCAGTGCGTGAGGGCTCTCCTAACATAGGCAGAGATGGAGGATAGAAGATAACGGCGGGGGCATTCACTATCGCCGTTGAGGCATTGTCCTGTGTTAGTTGGTTTAATGTAGACGGTGGTTTTGAACCCATGGTCGTTCAGAGCTACGAGGATGTCGAGGAAGGGGAGTTGTCCATTGTTAGATTTTTCAAAGGTGAAGTTAAGTCCGGAGGAGGTCATGAAGCGACGCTGGAGTTCCTGTAGTTCGTGGAGGTCCTTGATTTGCACGAAGATGTCATCCACGTATCTACAGTAGACGGCGGGTCGTTGGGCAGCTAGGAGCTCTTCCTCGATGGTACCCATGAAAAAGTTCCCCCCAATGAAATTAAGATCTTCTACCGCAATTACATGTCCTCTGAACACAAAAATGACGAGGCCGTCTTAAAAGAAATAATCTCCAAGCATGTCCACCCAACCAACCCGGAAAACAAAATCAAATTAATAATTTATTACAAATCCCCCAAGACCTCCAACCTCGTTCTCCGCAACAAACCAGCCTCCACCAAGATAAAGAGCCCGATGACCGACGATCACGTCATTTACCAACATACCTGTAATTATGAGGACTGTGGACCTCATTCTTATATTGGTATGACGCAGACTCGTCTTTCACGTCGGCTAACTCTTCACCTTCAGGCTGGAGCCATCAAAGACCACTATCTCACCCCTAACCACCCTCACCTCACACGCAACGAGTTAGAGAAACACACCACCATACTCGATAAAGAAAGTGACCCAAGGAGATTACCTATACTCGAAGCTTTATATATCCAAGCCTTACATCCCAACATCAACAACCAAACTCTGGACCTTCAGATCCTTCCTTCTGCCAAAAGGCACTTTCCTACAGGACCTAACACACCCCCCCGCCCTCCGGTGCCCTTGACGCAGCCCCCCGCGCTACCTCCTTCAGCTTCGTCTTCCGCAGGCGCCACACAACTTAAGCCACGCCCCTCGAAACGCAGCCAATCAGCTTCGACCCCACCAACCGACCACCATCCCGCATCCAGTGCGTATGCGTGAAGCGGTTCCCCCCTTTCTCTTTCCTAGAATACCCCTCCACCAATAGTAGACTTTTGCCCCCTGATTTTCGCCTCCTCTGATCCTCCACCCTCTATATTTACCCTTCCTGTTTACCTTTTATATTTTTAGTCACCGATTCCCAGTTCATGGTCTCCGAAAACTCCGAAAACTACCTTTGAGCCTCCCGTCCAGCCCAGCGTGAATGATCTGAAGGCACAAAGAAAGAAAATCAAGCTCAACAAGTCGAAACTGCTCCACAACCAAGACTCCAAAGATGAACAACAATAGCAAGGGTGGTGATGGGCTGGTCTATCAGAGTGAGAACTGAGCGATCTCTGCCATACCCATAGCTTACTCTGACTGTTCCTTTAACTTATATATTTTCTAGATCTCAAGTGACGGCGTCTTTTCCGTGGATTGACCTCCCAATCTACCAAGATTGGAAGCCAAAGCGTCACATTTTTCCCTTGCCCCTCAACTTTCTCTTCATAATTGCTGAGGGGCACAGGGCCCTGGGTGGGGCTTTGGTTTCCCGGGCGTTTCCGCACCCTCCTCAGCTCCCCGCCATGGAGTGGCTTCGGTCACCCAGGCTTTATTGTGGTCGGCAGGGGGGTTCTGTGGGGGCACTTGCTTATGGCCTTGGAATTGCTCGGGGCCTTGGGGCTGTTCGGCCAGGCAGCTTGGGGAACAACAACAACAACAACAACAATAGCAAGGTGGTCAGCCCACCTATTTTTTACCTCTCCAACTCTTCACCTCTCATCACTTCACCTTGAACTTCAACCTCTACTTTCTCAACTATGGGGACTCTTCCTCACCAGTATCCAGTATCCAGTTTATATCATTCCTTCCTTACTTGATAATGCTGGTTATCCAGTGAAACGCGTCGTATATCCTGTATCATCATTTACATTAATGTAACCCTGTACCACCATGAATTTTGCTCATCTCCTTCATCTACTTCCTGCCACCCAGTGAAAACTCATCAGAGACCTGGAAACTTTGAATAATATATATATATATATATATATATACAGTATATAAAGAGAGAGAGAAAGAGAGCGTGCGTGTGTGTGTGTGTGTACGATCCTACAAAGAGAAACACATTGGTTCACAAAAATATTACGGGAGATGCAAGCTCCATACTGAATATTAAGATATGAAACACCTCCGGGTAATATAGGTGGTGCAGGGAGTAATTATGTGAAAGGATGGTCAGGTGTATGAAAGGGGGGGGGGGGTGTTAATTAAGAAAACATGAAAGAGGCATCACGCATTTGGGATGATTCGGGAAAAATTAATTAATTTCAAATCTTCTATAAAGCTGTAATCCTTTCTTTAGATGATGACTTATATACTGTATACCTTGATATTGCCAATGTCATGTGATTTTTCTCAGCTAACGAAGGACCTCTATGAATAAAAGGGTTAAAGACTATCCTTTATCCACATAACGCCAACAGTTCCTTTCCTGAGTTTAATATATATTTGTATGGACGTATCTAGAATAAACATCAAATAACCTTCATCTGACTGGCAGGTTTGTGAGATATTAGAGAGCAGTCACGTGGGTTAAGGGCAGATTTTCACTTAAGGATGTATTTTTTCTGGACCCCCTTCTCCCTCGCGTTTAGCTTCATTAGTTTTGTGATTTTAAGAACTTTGACCCAATAGTTTCTCGATATTAATATATTTCGCCCCATTTCTGTCAATTTTAAGACCTTTCGTGCCATTTAGGTGTCGATTTTCGCCTGGCGAGCGATAGTGAGCATGCAATATAGGAGAAACTGACCTTCGGCCGGGACATTTTTCTACCGAAAAAAAAAAAAAAAAAAAAAAAAAAAAATTATTTCGGGGGTATTTTTTAAAACTTAATGGAGGTCTTTGGAGCAAAGTAACAATCTCCCCTTAAGGCGGTGTTACACAAGGACTTTTTCCTGCCAATATTTTCGAGCAATTATCGTCTGGCAGCTTATAATTTTAGGTTTGCTCACACCTCAACCAGGTAACATAATTAACATGCAGTCTAGTTTCCAGTCCCAGTGCCAAAGGGGTCGGAGATATTGCCAGAGAAAACTTGTTCTTCAAAAATTGCTGGGAAAACTGTTCGTGGTATTAATGACTTGTGTTTGGCTGGGCGGGAATTGAATTAAATCTCTATAACCCGATTAACATGGGGGTACTTGTAAAAGTCACTGTATGGTATCCTGGAATATGGATCCTATGACTTGCGTTGAATTGAAATGCATTCTCCAAGTAGAATTTTCCCTTCTCCTTAACATAAATGGGAAAAGGTTAAGTATCCTTTATCACGCCATGGTGTAGTCACTAAGGGGATTAAAGCATGGAACCTCGTCCATATAAAGACGCATTTTTACAGTTTATTCTGGCTATCAGTAGACGATCTTATACAGCCTAGGAGGGATCTGTGGGCGTTACAATTGTGTAAAGACTGACCCAATCGACCCTCTAAATTCCATACACCCTTCCTACTCTTGAATAAAATCGTCTAATGATAGCCAGCATAACCTGTCTAGTGCATCATAGGCCTCAAGGGGTTATGTAAAGTGAGAAAACATGGGTAAAGAGAGATTGTTTTTTTCTACAATCTTGCGGTTTCGTCAAGTCAATGGCCGTTATACGTTTTTGTTTTGTTTTTTACTTGGCGGATATATAATTGTCCACCCTCGGTAGCGCATTTCTCGATAACTACTGGAAATATATGAAAGTAGTATGTCTGTGCATCTTGTTATTGCCAGGTTTTCGTAATTAACAACATATTTGGCTATACAAACGTTGTACTAGCGGAGAAGTTAAGATGGGATCAAGCCAATTCCTCGTCACCTTAAGGGGACCGACCTGCTAGTTCTCTCTGGGTTTTATCCGTTCGTCCCCATTCAGCCTACTGTTTTAAGACGTTTCTTCTCATTCAGGTATCGATTTTTTCCTGGAGAGCGATAGCGAGCTATCATTGTATGGAGAAATCCGGCTTTGCCGGATATATTTTTCTTCCGAAAAATGTACAAATTAAGTCAGCTGTCTAAAACATAATCCAAAATAGTCTGTCTCGCTATCGCTCGTCAGGTGTAAATCGACACCAGGATGAGGATAAGAGTCTTAAAACAGTAGGCTGAATGGGGTCGAATGGTTACTACCCAGAAAGAAAAAAAATATATCGTGTCGGTCCCCTTAAAAACTTATCCCAAGAGATTCTAGACTGTCTACACTCAAACTACGCATCACCTTGCTTGTGTTCGCCAATCATTAACCCTTACAGTACCGATGATGTCTCTTATATTTTGGTTCAGCTAAACTTGTCAATAAAGTGCTCCTCCTCAAATGGTGCTTATATTCAATGTTATGAAGTTTGGGAAAGATATACAGTATGGTTGCTAAGAAGATATACAGTATGGTTGCTAAGATATACAGTATGGTTGCTAAGAGGATTCATTGAGATATACAGTATGGTTGCTAAGAGGATTCATTGAGATATACAGTATGGTTGCTAAGAGGATTCATTGAGATATACAGTATGGTTGCTAAGATATACAGTATGGTTGCTAAGATATACAGTATGGTTGCTAAGAAGATATACAGTATGGTTGCTAAGAAGATATACAGTATGGTTGCTAAGATATACAGTATGGTTGCTAAGATATACAGTATGGTTGCTAAGAAGATATACAGTATGGTTGCTAAGAAGATATACAGTATGGTTGCTAAGATATACAGTATGGTTGCTAAGAGGATTCATTGAGATATACAGTATGGTTGCTAAGAGGATTCATTGAGATATACAGTATGGTTGCTAAGAGGATTCATTGAGATATACAGTATGGTTGCTAAGATATACAGTATGGTTGCTAAGATATACAGTATGGTTGCTAAGAAGATATACAGTATGGTTGCTAAGAAGATATACAGTATGGTTGCTAAGATATACAGTATGGTTGCTAAGATATACAGTATGGTTGCTAAGAAGATATACAGTATGGTTGCTAAGAAGATATACAGTATGGTTGCTAAGATATACAGTATGGTTGCTAACAGGATTCATTGAGATATACAGTATGGTTGCTAAGAAGATATACAGTATGGTTGCTAAGATATACAGTATGGTTGCTAAGATATACAGTATGGTTGCTAAGAAGATATACAGTATGGTTGCTAAGAAGATATACAGTATGGTTGCTAAGATATACAGTATGGTTGCTAAGATATACAGTATGGTTGCTAAGAAGATATACAGTATGGTTGCTAAGAAGATATACAGTATGGTTGCTAAGAAGATATACAGTATGGTTGCTAAGATATACAGTATGGTTGCTAAGATATACAGTATGGTTGCTAAGATATACAGTATGGTTGCTAAGTTTGGGAAAGATATACAGTATGGTTGCTAAGAGGATTCATTGAGATATACAGTATGGTTGCTAAGATATACAGTATGGTTGCTAAGATATACAGTATGGTTGCTAAGATATACAGTATGGTTGCTAAGATATACAGTATGGTTGCTAAGATATACAGTATGGTTGCTAAGAGGATTCATTGAGATATACAGTATGGTTGCTAAGAAGATATACAGTATGGTTGCTAAGATATACAGTATGGTTGCTAAGATATACAGTATGGTTGCTAAGAGGATTCATTGATATACAGTATGGTTGCTAAGAGGATTCATTGAGAGAGTCTGTCGCCTTTTAACCCCTTCTGTACCGGCGACATTAATCATCAATTACAAACCTCAATGTACTTGAATAAACTAATGAATGCATATGGTCCTCCCAGGATTAGAACTCGAGACACCCACACCCAGAACATAAGCATTTACTAGTTCGATTATTTTAGTCCCTATTGAGTCGTAGAGGTTGATGATTAAGATTATTGACCTAGTTATAATGAAGGGAGTGTAATGTTGGTCCATCACTGTCATACACGGTCTACTAAAGTCATTCCCAAGTTTTCTGGGAAAATTCAGGGACCCATGGATGGCAGTATCCTCAGTTGCAGCTGATGCGGATGTGTTCAATTTCGTCAATATTAACCCTTTGACTACCAGCGACGTGTGCTATACATTGACTACCAGCGACGTGTGCTATACATTGTTCTAGCTATAATTTGACAATATTATGCAGCTTTTAATGGATCTGTGGTAGCTAAAAGGGTTGGTTCAAATATATTGAAGCCTTATTATTGCCAGAGGTCCTTCCTAAGCTGAATACAATTGTTGGCAGAATATGATAGTAAGGACTTCCCTAGTACTGAATGGGTTATAAGTTCCTTTATTTTATATTGACCTTAATGGTTCACTTTTTGGGCGATTTTTGCATGTATTCATTATTTTTCTAGTTTCCTCCTTAGACATCCATCAAATTAAAAAAACATCCATCTAGATTAATTGTACATTTTTCGGTAGAAAAATTTCCCGGCCAAAGGCCGGTTCTTCCAACATTACAGGCTCACTATCGTTCACCATGGAAAAGTCGACACCTAAATAGCACGAAAGGTCTAAATATAGACGACGAAATGGGGCGAAAGGTCTTAAAATCGACTAACTAATGGGGCAAACATCTTAACATCTGAAAAGTAATGGGGCTAAACATGAGGGAGAAAGTGGTCCAGAAAACCGGCCCATCCCCCCTTAAACAATATGTTGATAGCTTTTCTCGTGTAGGTATTGGGTATTTTTGTTGTACAATCTCATCCATATGGGTTATATAATTGGATAGAAGTGTGCATGATAATGATGACAAGTGAATCTACTTGCAAACTCAAATACAATCACACATTCAAAGAAGGTATTTGAAAAGCTAACGGAAATATTTAGTAACACTGAAATCTAAGAGGATAAGTTAAAATAATGTAACAATATGATGTACCTATAAATATACACAACAATTATGACAGCCAAATTAAGTGTGAACTAAATATTAATTTTCTGTTAGCTATTTATACAGCTGCTTTGAATGTGTGACTGAAGTTGAGTATACAAATAGATTCACTTGTCATTATTATCATACAAACTCATATCCATGTAAATAACCCATGTGGATGAGAGTGTACTACAAAAATGCCCAATACCTATATCCTACTAGAAAAGCTATAGAAATAATATATATAGTTAAAAAAAGATATAGGTCATATAAAATTGACGAAATCGAACACAACTGCCTACAGCCAATCAGCTCGGGCTGATAATGTTGCTATCAAAGTGCCCCTGCATTTTCCAAGATAACGTCGGAAGGACTATAGCCCCAACCACCGATTATGGTAGTAATAATGTTTAGCACTCTCACACCACTAAGCTCTATTAATACAAGAGGAGTTAATTATGGTCTCCACGTTTCGCCCCATTAGCTTGGATATTGCAAGATGTTTCGTCCCATTAGCTTAGTATTTTTAGACGTTTCGCTTCATATTTTGGCATATGTAAGACTTATCGTCCGATCAGGTCTTATTTACCGACAAAAATATACAAATATATCTTAAGGGTGGGTCTGCTCAGCTTGTAGGTGGTCTGAAATTAAGATTGATTTAGCTAGGGCCAAACTAAAAACAAATTGCTCGAAAATGGCAAAGTCAATCAAAGCAACAGTAATATTAAAATACTACTGCTACTACTACTAATATTAATACTAATAATAATAATAATAAAACTAATAATAACGTCAAGTGAGCCATTGTTACTAGGTGTGTTCACTCACTCTCCCATTGTTATACCGGCATTGTCTTCTTGTTAAATTACCTACCTGTTTTCTAGCCAAAAGGGTTAATGTAGTCGCTTTTTCTGGACTCCCTTCTCCCTTATGTTTAGCTTAATAGTTTTGAGATTTTAAGACGTTCGTTCCGTTAGTTTGACGATTTGAGACTTTTTGCCTCTTTTCTTTGTCAAAATTTAGACCTTTTGGGCCATTTAGGTGTCGATTTTTTTCCTGGCGATCAATCTCTAGCTTGTAATTTTCGAAGGAACCGACTATCGAACGGAAATTTTTTCTACCGAAAAATGTACAAATTAATTTTGAAAGGGGGTCTCGGGGGTGTTTTTTGTTTTTTTTCAAGCTTGATGGAGGTCTAGCGAGGAAACTCAAGAATAAATTAATATATAGACAAACAAAAACAAGCCCTACCATCCCTTAATGTCCACGCACTTCACTAATTGCCTCGTTAAATATTCCTATCTGCACGGTGTTGTTGATAGGATACCCAGCTGCCCCTCGTTTACCTTACACTGGATATATTGTTGATAGGATACCCAGCTGCCCCTTGTTTACCTTACACTGGATATATTGTTGATAGGATACCCAGCTGCCCCTTGTTTACTTACACTGGATATATTGTTGATAGGATACCCAGCTGCCCCTTGTTTACCTTACACTGGATATATTGTTGATAGGATACCCAGCTGCCCCTTGTTTACCTTACACTGGATATATTGTTGATAGGATACCCAGCTGCCCCTTGTTTACCTTACACTGGATATATTGTTGATAGGATACCCAGCTGCCCCTTGTTTACCTTACACTGGATATATTGTTGATAGGATACCCAGCTGCCCCTTGTTTACCTTACACTGGATATATTGTTGATAGGATACCCAGCTGCCCCTTGTTTACCTTACACTGGATATATTGTTGATAGGATACCCAGCTGCCCCTTGTTTACCTTACACTGGATATTGTTGATAGGATACCCAGCTGCCCCTTGTTTACCTTACACTGGATATATTGTTGATAGGATACCCAGCTGCCCCTTGTTTACCTTACACTGGATATATTGTTGATAGGATACCCAGCTGCCCCTTGTTTACCTTACACTGGATATATTGTTGATAGGATACCCAGCTGCCCCTTGTTTACCTTACACTGGATATATTAAAAGGCTTTGGTAATTACCCACGGTTGATTAGCTTCTTAAGGGGGAGGGAGGCACTTTTGCTGGACCCTCTTCTTCTTCACGTGTTATGAAGTTCGGTCCATTAGTTTGGCGAATTTGAGACTTTCACCCCATTTCATTGTCAATATTAAGACCTTTCGTGCCATTTAGGTGACGATTTTTATCCTGGCGAGCAATAGAGAGCCTGTAATCTTAAGCGGAGCCGGGACATTTTTCTACTGAACCTTGTCAAAATTGATCTTGAAAGGGGGTCTAGGGGATACTTTTTTTAAGCTTGATGGATGTCTAGCGAGTGAACTAAAAAATAATTTAAAGAAAAATACATAGACCAAAATACAAGCGCTACCCCCTTAACCCCTTCTGTACCAGCGTCGTCTTCTATTCTAGCTATAATTTTACGATTTTGTTGTGCTGTTTAAGAAGGATCTGTGGTAATAAAAATTGTTAATTGAGATAGTTCGAATTCTGGTAACTGCTGAAGGCTCTTTTAATCAGAATAAAATCGTCTAATAGTAGCCAGAATAAAGTTAAAAGAACGGCACCGGTATTGAAAGGGTTAAGGTGCCTTATATAATTGCAATATTGCTTGTTTTTTGTCTGGATCCCCTTCTCCCTCATGTGTAGCCCCATTAGGTTTCAAGTTTTAAGACGTTCGCCCGTTAGTTTGGTGATTTTAAGACCTTTCGCCGCATTTCTTTGTTGATATGAAGACCTTTCGTGCCATTTAGTTGTCGTTTTTTTTTCCTGGCAAGCGAAAGCGAGCCTGTAATTTAGGAGGAACCGGCCATTTTTCTACCAAAAGAAATGCACACATTTATCTAGAAGGGGCCCCACATTGACTGCCCATTTGCTCTAGTCCTTTTTGAGTTACAGAGGTTAGGATTCACGATTTCTGGCCTACCTATTTGGAACAGGGTCTAGCATATCCTATTGCCAAGTCTACTCGCCAGCAACAAAAACAGTTTCAATCATTCATAGACCTTCGCCTTTGACGCAGACAAAGCCTATGAAAATGTATGGACGTCTGCCGTTTAAGCCTTACTATTGTCATTACCATAGCTTTGGTTAAGAGGAGGTATTTAGTTTGTTCTCTAGACATCGATCAAGCTTAAAATTACGCCCCCTTGCGTCCCTTTCAAGATAAATTTGTACATTTTTCGGTAGAAAAATTTCCCGGCCGAAGGCCGGTTCCTCTTAAATTACAGGCTCGCTATCGCTCGCCAGGATAAAATCGACACCTGAATTGCACGAAAGGTTTTAATATGGGGTGAAAGTTCTTAAAATCGCTAAACTAATGGGGCAAACGTTTTATAATATCAAAAACAATGGGGCTAAACATGAGGGACAAAGGGGTCAAGAAAAAAATCCCTCAAGTGGAGACCTCCCCTTAAGGGGGGGGGGGGGGGGTAGTGGTTATTATTTTGTTTATTTATTCATCTATTTTTTAGTTACCTCGCTCGAACTCCATCAAGCTTTAAAAAAAAACCTAGACCCCCTTCAAGATTAATTTGTACATCTACTGGTAGACAGATATCATCTTTAAGTTTCAGGCTCATATCGCTCGCCAGGAAAAAATGACACCTAAATGACACGAAGGGTCTTACAATTAAATATGAATCGGGCGAAAGGTCTTAGAATCGCTAAGCTAATGGCGCAAACGTCTTAAAAATAAAAATGAATGGGGTTAAACTTGAGGGAGAAGGGAGTCCAGAAAAAGCAACTACCTTCCCCTTAACGAAGTAAGCATTTATATATTTTCATTTTCCTTTTCAAGACAGCAAAACAACCATGTTTGGCTGTTCCGAGAAATAACTGGAACGTTCATTTAATCATAAAATGCCGGGTTAGTCAACAACAACACAAACACACACAAACAACTTGACTTTTATAATACTGTAATTAAAGTTCACCATCACGTTAAGGGAGCCCACCTCGCTTTGTTTCTCTGTTTCTCCCTCTCTCTTTGGCTTGTATCCATTCGGCCCCATTCAGCCTACTGTTTTAAGACGTTTACCCCCATCCAGGTGTCAATATTTTCCTGGCGAGCGGTAGCGAGCCATCATATATATATATTTGTGTTTTGACAGCAAGCTAAATTTGTACTTTTTTCGATAGAAAAATTTCTCCGGCGAAGCCGGATTTCTCCATACAATGCTGGCTCGCTATCGCTCGCCAGGAAGAAATCGACACCTGGATATGGGGATAAACGTCTTTAAACAGTTGGCTGAATGGGGCCCAATGGATACAAGCCAGGGAAAGAAAGAAAAGGAGAAAAAGATAAAAAAAAAAAAAAAACGGTGACCCCCCTTAACATTATACCATCCATGTATGCTCCAAGATACATAGACTAACGTATCTTGGTATGCTCTACCACCAATAACATGGGGCCTCGTATATAAATCCATGCGAGATACAACAATGTAATAGAAACATATATCAATAAATTATAAAAGAATAACAATGATTTCATAATATGGCACACGATGAGAGCAAAACAATTAATTATATATATCTACTGTATATGTAGATAGATAGATAGATAGATAGATATATTATTATTATTTTTATTTATTTGATTTTTTATTTTTTTCCGTGGCATTCACAGTACCGGTATATATGAAGATACCCGCACCCCTTCCATTCCGGCCTTTCACTAACAGTAGTTCCTAGTAGAGACCCTATAGAACACAGCTGTAGGACAACTTCAGCCATGTTGGTACCACTGGTATCAATAGCGTCTCCCTACCCATATGCACAATTGCCCACATAACTTCTAGTCCTCTCCGTGATCTTGTACGTATAAATATATTGCGCATGATTGAATTACGAGTGTAGTTTCTTATGCAGTGGTTAACTCATTTGATTAGTCAACTGATAATTAAAAGAAACCACACTCGCAATTCAATTAAACTAGTTTTACATTCATGCATAAGATAACGACGAGGAACAGAACTATTATGGGAAACTGTAAGTGATTAGAAATTAAAACATATCCCAGTGGTTTGATAATTAAGGCATGATAACTGCGTCCAAAGACAAAACTTGTCCAATCTCTTCGACTACAACCTCTCTATTCCCGAGGGCAGCCTCACATCAGAAACTCGGGATTTAATAGCATTGAGGTCAGGACATAGAGGTCAGGACATAGCATAGAGGTCAGGACATAGCATAGATGTCAGGACATAGCATTGAGGTCAGGACATAGCATTGAGGTCAGGACATAGCATTGAGGTCAGGACATAGTATAGAGGTCAGGACATAGCATTGAGGTCAGGACATAGCATTGAGGTCAGGACATAGTATAGAGGTCAGGACATAGCATTGAGGTCAGGACATAACATTGAGGTCAGGACATAGCATAGAGGTCAGGACATAGCATGAAGGTCAGGACATAGCATAGATGTCAGGACATAGCATTGAGGTCAGGACATAGCATTGAGGTCAGGACATAGCATTGAGGTCAGGACATAGTATAGAGGTCAGGACATAGTATAGAGGTCAGGACATAGCATTGAGGTCAGGACATAGCATAGAGGTCAGGACATAGCATGAAGGTCAGGACATAGCATTGAGGTCAGGACATAGCATTGAGGTCAGGACATAGCATTGAGGTCAGGACATAGCATTGAGGTCAGGACATAGCATTGAGGTCAGGACATAGTATAGAGGTCAGGACATAGCATTGAGGTCAGGACATAACATTGAGGTCAGGACATAGCATAGAGGTCAGGACATAGCATGAAGGTCAGGACATAGCATTGAGGTCAGGACATAGCATTGAGGTCAGGACATAGTATAGAGGTCAGGACATAGCATAGAGGTCAGGACATAGCATGAAGGTCAGGACATAGCATTGAGGTCAGGACATAGCATTGAGGTCAGGACATAGCATTGAGGTCAGGACATAGCATTGAGGTCAGGACATAGCATAGAGGTCAGGACATAGCATTGAGGTCAGGACATAGCATAGAGGTCAGGACATAGCATGGAGGTCAGGACATAGCATGGAGGTCAGGACATAGCATGGAGGTCAGGACATAGAGGTCAGGACATAGGACCAACCTCGCTATATCCCTGTGCAGTTGGCGAGTAATGAAGATACGTGTGGTGTGGGGTGGGGATGGAATTAAGGGAGCTCACCTCGCTTTTTGTTTTCTCTTTCTCTTCCTCTCTCTTTGGCTTGTATCCATTCGGCCCCATTCAGCCTACTATTTTAAGACGTTTACCCCCATCCAGGTGTCAATATTTTCCTGGCGAGCGGTAGCGAGCCAGCATATATATATTTTTGTTTTGACCGCAAGCTAAATTTGTACATTTTTCGGTAGAACAATGTTTCCGGCGAATCCGAGTTTCTCCATACAATGCTGGCTCGCTATCGCTCGCCAGGAAGAAATCAACACCTGGATGGGGATAAACGTCTTAAAACAGTTGGCTGAATGGGGCCGAATGGCTACAAGCCAGGGAAAGAGAGAAAAGGAGAGAATGATAAAAAAGCCGGTGACCGCCCTTAAATACTCTCACAGGTATAATATCCCTTTGAAGATTATGACGCAATTGGACAGTTTATTCTGGCTATTATTAGACGATTATATACTGCTTCAGAATAATATGGGAGATTTATCAACCCTTTGACTTCTATATACCCTTCCTAAACTGAATGAAATCGACTAATAATAGCTAGAAAACGGAGCATAAATATGTCATCGCCTCTTCTAAAGGTTATGAAAAGGATTAGAGGTGATGGTAATTGGTGTTGGTGCATTGGTGATGATGGTGATGGTGTTTTGATGATGGTGGTGATGTTGTATTGATGATGATGGTGATGGTCAATTGATGGTGTATTGATGATGATGTATTGATGGTGGTGGTGATGGTGTATTGATGATGGTGTGTTGATGATGGTCTATTGATGTTGGTGATGGTAAATTGATGATGGTGTATTGATGTTGGTGATGGTGTATTGGTGATGGTGTATTGATGATGGTGTATTGATGATAGTAAATTGATGATGGTGGTATAGTGTAAAGGTTGGTACTAACGACCCACCTAACTGTTTTGTTGAGTCACGATAGAATTCAATGCTGCTCGCAGTTTTATCTAGAAATTCAAGCTGAATTCTTGAGTTTATCCATTTGAAATGATGTTTTTTAGAAATGGGTAAGACCATTCATTATTGTTTTACGCTATACATGAACTTGATAGAGTGGTTAACCCTTTCAAGATCCAATTACGCATTTTGTTCTGTTTTATGTATAATATTAGACGATTTTATAGCGATTATGAAGAGTATATGGAGGTTAGAGGGTAATATGAGACAATTTTTACCATTTTAATTCCCACAGATCCTTCCTAAACTGCATAAAATCGTCTAATGACATCCATGATAAACTGACAAAACGCGTCATTATGCTCAAGGGGATATTTTTACACTATGAATTTGATATAGTGGTCATATATAGACATTAATACTACTACTACTAATAATAATACTACTACTACTAATAATAATATTCATAATAATAATAATAATAATAGTAATAATAAAACATTTCCGGTTACTTATTAAGTGTCATTTCTCTCTAGCCCTCGCTCAGAGATTCAATAGAGCTATACCAAAATGTATTACCAGACACTATTACCCATTTACTTGTTTTGGGGTGAGGGCTGATCCTGTCCAGAGTGAGGTTTGGCATCCTCTATCCAACCTTAGCAGTTTCTGTCTGTCCCTTATCCTGTACTACTGTTCCAATTTCGGGGATGGGAGGCTAGGAATCCTCCTCCTCTTGTAGAATTTACCTACTAGACGAGACAGGGAAAGGGGCAAGAGAACGCGAAAGTGGTCAAGGACTCTAAGAATTGGAAATTTAATTGTTGTTTTGGTTCGGGCTCTGTCTCGAGTCGGCCACCCACAGCTATGGAGTATGTGCCTATGTGTATACATACATACATATAAGGGTCATTTTGTGTTCATGTTCATAAAACATAAACAAAAACACTTTAAACCTTATAATAGTGAGTTGTATTAATTTAAACCTTATAATAGTGAGTTGTATTAATTTAAACCTTATAATAGTGAGTTGTATTAATTTAAACCTTATAATAGTGAGTTGTATTAATTTAAACCTTATAATAGTGAGTTGTATTAATTTTGCAGCATAGTATAATGATCTGAGAATCATAGAGATGTTATATATACATTAGAACTTTGATTATCACAGGTCCTTCCAAAAATCTTAATGAAATCATCTGTAAATAGACATAATATAAGAGGAGAGGGGTAGTTTTTCTAGTTCCCCTTCTTCATCATGTTTAGCCCCATTGGTTTTCAGATTTTAAGACGTTCGGCCCATTAGTTTGGCGATTTAAAGGATTTTCCCCCATTTCTTTGTCAATATTAAGACTGTTCGTGTCATTTAGGTGTCGATTTCTTTTCATGGCGAGCGATAGCTACCCTGTATTTTAAGAGGAACCGGCCTTCGGCCGGGAAATTTTTATATCGAAATAATGTATACATTTATCTTGAAGGAGGGTCTTTGGGGGGTGTTATATTTAATCTTGATGGAGGTCCTGCGAGGAAACTAAAAAATAAATGAATATATAAATAAATAGACCCAAAAAATAACCATTCCCCTTAATGTAATTATCTATAAGTAGACATAATTATTTTTGATAGAAGAGTGCCATCGTATGCTTAAAGTTTTAATATTGGGTTCCATTCTAAATGCTCACTAACCTTCTTTAACCACTTGAGGATTGACTCATTTTAACAGTTTATTCTGGCTATCATTTGACGATTGTATACAACTTAAGAAGGATGTGTGAGCATCAAAAGAGTAAATGCTATGTCAATTAACCCTCTGACATACAGTATATATACCCTTTCCAATTAACCCTCTGACATACAGTATATATACCCTTTCCAATTAACCCTCTGACATACAGTATATATACCCTTTCCAATTAACCCTCTGACATACAGTATATATACCCTTTCCAATTAACCCTCTGACATACAGTATATATACCCTTTCCAATTAACCCTCTGACATACAGTATATATACCCTTTCCAATTAACCCTCTGACTTCCATATACCCTTTCCAATTAACCCTCTGACTTCCATATACCCTTTCCAATTAACCCTCTGACTTGCATATACCCTTCCAAATAACCCTCTGACATACAGTATATATACCCTTTCCAATTAACCCTCTGACATACAGTATATATACCCTTTCCAATTAACCCTCTGACATACAGTATATATACCCTTTCCAATTAACCCTCTGACATACAGTATATATACCCTTTCCAATTAACCCTCTGACATACAGTATATATACCCTTTCCAATTAACCCTCTGACATACAGTATATATACCCTTTCCAATTAACCCTCTGACATACAGTATATATACCCTTTCCAATTTGAATAAAAGCGTCTAATAAGAGCCAGCATATACTTTCAAAACGCGTCATAATCTTCAAGGGGTTAAGCATAGCTAGGCTTCCGGTCTTGCCATTATTAACATCTGTCAAATAATAGTCGGCAGTTAGTTCACTATCTGAAGATCGAATGAGTTTAAACACTCACTGTATTATCTGATTAAGGTGGTTTTGAGTTTACTCCTTGGACCTCCATCAAGCATATAAAATATCTCCAAGACAACAATTCGAGATAAATGTGTACATTTTTGGGTTATAAAAATATCTTGGCCAAAGGCCATTTCCTTCCAAGTTTCAGGAGCCATCGACACCTATATGGCACGAAAGGTCTTAAAATTAATAGAAAGGGTACAAAAGATCTTAAAATTGCCAAACTAATGGGGCGAATGTCTTAATATTTCCAAATAAATGGGGTAAACATAGGGGAGAAGGGGGTCCGGAAAAGAATATGAAGGTAAAGTCTTCCCTTAAAACTATTATCCGTTCATTATGACTAAGTTTTGATATTGTGACTCCCTATCATATGGAAACTCAAGGAAGGCTAGAGCAAACAAGCTGTATATGTCTAAGCCTACTCGCTTTCTTACTCGTCCCCAATGGTGGAAAAATTAGCTTGATGGCTCAGGTATCTTTATCATTATTATGTTCCTTCCAACAACCAACCATACTCCTAAAATCGATTAATGAAATTTACAAACACTATGAGAAATGGGTGATAGGAATTTTTAGAGTCGTCAAAGAGTCTAGTATAAGCCATTATACTGAGCTAGCCCGATCAGTTGAAATCAAATGAGGGTAATTATATTATAATTATATTATTATATAATTATATATAATTATCTAAGCTAGTATATGATCATTAATGTGGTGATAGTTGTGATGTTGGTAGTGGTAGTAGTCGTGATAGTGGTGATGATGGTAGGGGTAGTAGTCGTGGTAGTGTTGATGTTGGTGGTAGTGCTGGTGATAGTGGTAGTGGTGATGATGTTGGTGGTGGTGCTGATAATTGTGATGGTGGTAGTGATAGTGGTGATGATGGTGGTGGTGATGTTGGTAGGGGTAGTAGTAGTGGTAGTAGTGATAATGATGGTGTTAGTGGTGCTAGTATTGGTGATGTTGGTGGTGGTAGTGGTGATGATGATGCTAGTGCTAGTGATTGTGATGGTGGTAATGGTAGTAGTCGTGGTAATGGTGATGTTGGTGGTAGTGACTGTGATGGTAGTAGTGATGTTGTGGAAACTGATGGTAGTAATGATGACGATGGTGTTAGTGGTGCTGGTATTGGTGATGTTGTTGATGGTAGTGGTGATGTTGTTATTGGTGATTGTGATTTTAGTAATGGTTTATTGTGATGGTGGTAGTGGTTATAATAG